>CAUYRT010032741.1:0-17313 GCA_963574885.1 Lepilemur ruficaudatus
ATAGAAAAAATTAGCCGGGCATGGTGGCACATGCCTGTAGTCCCAGCTACTTGGGAGGCTGAGGCAGGAGGATCGCTTGAGCCCAGGAGTTTGAGGTTGCTGTGAGCTAGGCTGAGGCCATGGCACTCTAGCCCAGGAAACAGAGTGAGACTCTGTCTCAAAAAAAAAAAAAAAGGAGCCGGGTGTGGTGGCTCACACCTGTAATCCTAGCACTCTGGGAGGCCAAGGCGGGAGGATCGCTCAAGGTCAGGAGTTCAAAAGCAGCCTGAGCAAGAGTGAGACCCCGTCTCTACTAAAAAATAAAAAGAAATTAATTGGCCAACTAAAAATATATAGAAAAAACTAGCCGGGCATGGTGGCACATGCCTGTAGTCTCAACTACTGTGGAGGCTGAGGCAGAAAGATTGCTTGAGCCCAGGAGTTTGAGGTTGCTGTGAGCTAGGCTGACGGCATGGCACTCTAGCCCAGGCAAAAGAGCGAGACTCTGTCTCAAAAAAAAAAAAGGACTTTTTCATGTGGAAACATTGATTTTTAAAAATATTTTTATAATATGCATGTTTGAAAACATTTTTGCAATCATCTGATTTTATATATGCTAAATTGTGCAATAACTCTTCCAATACTATTAATGGAATATTGTCTTAGACTGATACTATTACTCTTTTCTCCAAAGATCCACCTGCTTTATTCAAAAAGGCTTAAAACTGCAGCAGCCTTTTGCAGAGTGAAACTGTTCTTTTTCTAAGATCTTGAAAAATTCGTTATTACTGTTAGTGTATGAGAAAGGATTGCATGTTTTGGAGTCGTCACTGAGATTTTGAACTTTCTAACGCTCTGGTCTTAAATTTTCTTTTTTTAATTTTTTTTTCTATGAATAGAAGAGTCCTAAAGGTCTTAAAATTTTTTAAGAACTTATATGAAGCTAAAATTTAAGATTACCTTCTAAAGTTTAATAAAGTAGTCATAACAATTTTGGAAATTGAATGTATTTTAAAACTAGGTTCTTTTTCTCTGTAACACTTTATGTACCAACCAAAATGGATTTGTAATGTGAGTGCTAATAGACGTAAGTTATCTTTAGAACTGTCCCTTTGGACTGCTCCTCAAATACTCTATTCGTCCAGATTGTTTTATGCTGTGGATAGTGGGTTTGTTACTAAAGTAGATGAGAGTGAAGATGTTAAAATTGCTACTAAAAGGGCAAGTGCAATGGCTTATGCCTGTAATCCCACCCCTCTGGGAGGCTGAGGCAGGAGGAATGCTTGAGGTCAGGAGTTTGAGGTTGCTGTGAGCTATGATGACATCACTGCACTCTAGCCTGGGTGATAGAGTGAGACCCTGTCTCAAAAACGCAAAATAAAATTGCCACTAAAATATGTTCCCTATCACATTTAATCCACAGGATTATTCTTACATGATTAAGTACTACAGTTAATACTTTGTAAAGTTCCCCTGACATCTGAATTACAACAAAATAAACCCTCTCCCTTTCTTTACCCACTTTTTATCCCTGACATTTAATCTTATATTTGTGCCACCCTTTTCAACTCATCTTTGATTGGTAACTTTTATGAGGATATAGGTCCATACCACCTTTCCAAAGTTTCTTTTAGTGGTGGTGGGGAGGGGGGAGGACAGTCAGAGGACATGGGAGGGATGGAGGAAAGGCATGGTTAGCTTTTCCTGACTGCTTATCTTTGCTAAGAAGCATTATTCCTATTTTTAATGTATATATTTACATCCTTTGAGGGTTAGAAAGTTTGATGCTTAAACACATTTTAAAAATGTGTCAGGAAAAAAATTGTAGTAAAAAACATGCAGCACATGTAGGATCAAATAAATGTATCTTTTTAGTGTATTGGATATGAAATTCATATATTAAAATGAACAGTTTCAAATTACGTTTTTGAATAAAAATTTTACTCAGTCTATATAGTGAACCCTTACAGCAGGGAGGTATTCAGCTTCAGAAAAAGCATTCATTTAATATCCCAGGATTAATGATTTGAATGAATATCTAATGCTGTGTTAGTTTTTAAACTTCGAAAGTTTGCACATTAAGAAAAAGAATTTAACCTGGTTATTTAAATAACAGAACTATCTCTTCTGTATTATCAGTTACTTTGTTACATATTATTGTTTGGCACATTTATTATAATATAATCAATGATTAAAATCCGGTAAAATGTATAGAAGAGTATTTAGTGCTATCTAAAGATATACACTGTATAGAGAAGTTTTATTTTCCAGACTTTTAAAGAGTATATGTAATACATGCCTAGAAAGAGGCTCAAAGATTATATTTGAAAATGTTAATAGTGATTATCCCTAAATCGTGTGATAATGGGTGATTTTTGTATTTTCTTTTTGATTCTCTGTATTTAATTAGATTTCTTTAGCGATCATGTAAAAAAGAAAAAAATTAAAGTACCCTCTAGGGTTACAGCTTGAAAATTTGGTTCTAGTCTATGGCCATACCGCCTTGTATGTGCCTGATCTCTGAAAATTTGCTTCTAAAATGTGTATTTAAGGGTTTTATTTTTGGCACATAATTAGTGATTTTTTTCAATAATTAAAGGAAAATTAAGACACTTTTAAATGTCAGTCTTTTAGATATACTCAGGTAATTTTTGGTAGTTTATTGCTTAAAAATTGCTCTATGTTGTCAACAGCATGTAGAGTTTTGTTTCCTTTTTTAGTAAGGGGACTTGATAACAGGAGATAGTATGAGGAATTGTCACACTGTATGAGTTTATAAACTGTAAGGCATAAGAATGAAACTGGATGTTAGTTTCCCTTTGTCACACTTGTTCTTCAAATTTACCCATCCACGTGTCCTTTCTTTTAGGGTTTCTGTGCCCTTTAGGAGTACTGGTCACTATGATACGACAATTCTGATATTCTTCTTATTTCCACTTATTCTTAAAATAAGAACTTTATTATGCCTGTTAGCTCCCTGAATAACCTGTGATAATTGATCTGGAAGTACTTAGTTCCTACTGTTTCTACTATTGTAGATTTGGTTTTTTCTAAGCACTTGGAGACTTAAAATAGAGCAGGAAGAAGGTAGATACTTTAGGAATACCTCATTGACTGTATATTTGGTGTTTAACTTAGGACAGAATTAATATCAGTTAAAAATTAAAATTTCTTTGAAAAACATTGAGTATTGTGGGCAGATTTAAGAATGGGTTTAAAACAGTTTTGTGTGCCAGTTCATCTCATTTTTCTTTGTTTACTGCTTCCCTCTTATTTTCTTCCAGCATTTCATCATGTTTTGTGACCTGGTACATTCTGATTTTTGGCATATAATATTGATAATTACCAAGATGAATCTCTTGGTCTCATATTTAGTATAAGACTTAGGACACAAACATCTAACGGACTCATGGGTAGAAAATAAGATATAAGAAATTATTGCAGACGTTTAACTTTTAAATTGCAGACTATCGGTGGTCCATGTCAAGTCATAGTTCACAAGTGGGAGACTCATCTACAACCACGATCAATAACCCCTTTAGGTATGGGCATTAACTGCATCTGTTTGAGGCATATGCGTAAAGTTACTAATATGCTACACAATGGCTTAGTGGGATTTAATAAATTTTTATTCTAAAGTTTAAAGTCAATGCATTGTCAGTACTACAAATTTCACTGAGCATTTCATGGATCTTACTTTCAAAGCTAAACAGTTTTTAATTGCCTTTATCAACTTTATTAGAAATGCTTGCCTAGTTATTTTTATTTTCTTGGGTTAGAGTAATTTAATTTATTTCATATGGAGTGGTTAGAAAGTTTATAAGATACCATTCATCTTGATGTAACATCCATGGCTCTATTTGATCCCTTGCTTAGAGAACATTTGAGGAAGAATTGATACAGATCTAAGACTCTTAATTTTTTACCTTTGAACAGTAAAGTAATAGAATAAGTTATTATACCTTTTAAACTAGTAAATATGTGAATAAACTTGTATGAATGAACTCAAATTTCTTCGTTGTAGTAGACAATATATTTAATTTACTTAAATTCCCTGCTGGCTGTGCTAAAATTGATATTCAGAGGGTTTTTATTTTATTTAAAAAATATTTAGTTTTCTTATGCCTGTGGCATTTCTCTTCATACAAGTATTTTTTTAATTTCCTTGTCCATATTGAAAATAGAATTTGAAGTTCATTTCACATACATTAAATTACCTACTTAATCATCTGTAAATTGACTCAGTGCTTAGTTTTTAGGTAAAGTTAAAATTTAAAGATAATAAATGGCTTGCTGGTTTACTAGCTTATATTAGAAAGCAATGAAAGTTTCTTCTTTACCCTGTAGCAAGGGCACATCTTTTATTTAAACAGATCTCTCATTCCATCCTCTTTATTGGATTTTCTTTTCATATGTTTTAATATGTTTTTGATAGTATATTTAGACTTTTTATGGTAATATACTTAAAATTGTAATAGTCCCATACTGAGGTTGGAACGTTTTAGGTATTAAACATTTAAAAAACAATTTGTATTTTAAAGCATCTATTTTTCTTGTTGTGAGAAGTTGGATGATTTTGTTTGTTTAGAAAGAAATATATCCTATACTTTTGAGAACTAGAACTTTTGAGCTTAAAAGCTATGTGAAATCTACCAGAGAATCTTTATTAGGAACTATCACATTTATTTTGACAAATATTTCATACTTATGTTAAAGTAAACTGGAAAGGAAATTAGGTAGGGAAGATAATTTGTATTTTACCCAGAGGGGTGGAGTTCTACAGCTATTCTCAGTTTGAATTTCTGTTAGGAGCAAGGGATGTGCTAGTACTTACTTTTTTTTTGGTAGCTCCTCACAGCTCTGTATGTAAAGGTAAGTTTATGCTGTTTGTAAAGCTTTTAGCTGGGTGTAGGGAATAGTGGGGGTTTGAGGAGAATTATATTTTAGACAAGTTCAGAAAGTGCTACATAAGAATAAGCATTTTAATTGTGCCAAGACCTTTGGTTTGAAAAATCGACAAAGGAGTTATGATTGTCCCCCAACCTGTTAGTCTTGTACATGGGTGAGTGTAGAAGTTCATTCCAGTGCCTCTAGAGCACATCTCTCTGAGGAGTTTTCTTTCTCTTCTTTATGATATGACTAGTCACCAAAGTATGTAAGAACTATTACTGTTTGCTAGTCTCCTTAAAAGGGAATTCTTTATTGAGGGCTACAATAAATATGCTTATTCACTTTGGGCTGCTTGTAAGTTGTAGATTTAATATTTTAAACCTTAAGGTGGGTAATTTCTCAATTTTTCATTCTGCATATATCGTGAGTTTTAACTAGGTTTTCTATTTTCCTTAAATTCTAGAAGATGAAATTCTTATTGACGATGGACAATTTGGAATCCACAGTAAGTGAGACTAAGTTTTTTAAATGTTTGCTGATATGGTTAAGATGTTACTTTTCATTTCATTGGAAATATAGGAAAATATAGGGCACAGGGAAGCAGTACATACAGCCATGTGCTGCATAACAATGTTTTTGTCAAAGACTGCACATATGACAGTGATCCCATAAGATTATAATGTTGCCGAAAAATTCCTCTCACCTAGCGATGTAGTAGCTGTCATAATATCATAGTGCCATGTGTTACCTTTTCTGCTTTTATGGTTATGTACACAAAAACTCACCATTGTGTTATAATTGCCTACAATATTCAGTACAACAACATGACATACAGGATTATAGTGTAGGAGCAATAGGCTATACCATGTAGGTTTGTGTTAGTACACTGTCTGATGTTCCCACAACAAATCACCTAGGGATGCATTTCTCAACGTATCTCTGTTAAGCAATGCATAACTGTAGTATGATTTGGAAATAAAGACTAGATCCAAGAAACAAATACATTCTATTAAATAATGATTATTATTATTCTATTTTTTTCGAGACAGAATCTCAATCTGTTGCCCGGGCTAGAGTGCCGTGACGTCAGCCTAGCTCACAGCAAACTCAAACTCCTGGGTTCAAGCAATCCTTCTGCCTCAGCCTCCCGAGTAGCTGGGACTACAGGCATGTGCCACCATGCCCGGCTAATTTTTTCTATATATTTTTAGTTAGTCAATTAATTTCTTTCTATTTTTAGTAGAGACGGGGGTCTCACGCTTGCTCAGGCTGGTTTCAAACTCCTGAACTTGAGTGATCCTCCCGCCTTGGCCTCCCAGAGTGCTAGGATTACAGGCGTGAGCCACCGCGCCCAGCCTGTTAAATAATGATTAGTTTCCAATATAATTCTTATGCTTTATTATTTTTATCCTTTTAATTTAATTTGGTGATTTCAAGCATGTGATTTTATATAATTTTAAAGTATATTGTACATTTAACTATTAATATATCATCTCTTTTTAAAACCCTGTTGTGTTTGAAATTACATTAACGATTCTAAACATTTAAAGTGTGAAACATTACTCTTAGGCAAAATTTGTGCATTTTTGTGCTTGCATGTGCATTTACAGTAAAATCCCGCAGACTAACCTGAGTGTTCTAGTAATTCTGAGTCTTTAAAAATTCATTTACAATAAAGTAGAAAATGCTTTAACTTGTGAATATGTTGAAAATGTTATGTGTTTGTATACTTTTCTGCTTTAGTGAATACTATATATAGCTTGAGAACTCAAATTTTCTTCAGTGATTAGAATTTTTATGGTATATGAGGGTTATCATGGTAAACTACATTCCCATTTTAGATTCTATATAGGAGTCAAAAAATAGAAAGGGGTTGGCAGATGTGTGCCTACTGACTCTGTATCAGAGATATATTGCTGATAACCGGTGCTGTTCCCATGCTGTTAAGCACTGGAAACGACAGGGCCTAAATGTTTTGTCTGTGTTTTTATTATATATGCATGTTTATATGCATTAGAAATGTACATGCTTTGGCAGTCTTTGGTTAGGAATTTAACTTCTTATAGCACTTGTATTTGTTTTTGTCTAACTTGTGGACAAAGACATACAGACAGGTGCAAAAAATAAATCCTCTTTTGCAACCCAGAACTCATTGTTCAGTATGAGTTTTGATAACATATAAGAAGGAATATTATGAGGAAGAAAAAAATGAAAAACCAAACCTCCCCAAAAAAGGAATTTGACTTATTTCCTTTGATTTTGTTTGGGATTGTTTATATTACATCAGAAAATTGTCTAAAATATTTGAATAGCTTTAGAGGTAATTATTTTAGCGTCTTCTCTTTATTAATATTTATAAAAGATAATATTTATGCTGCATGTTTTGGAGAACTTTCTTTGTGGAGGAATAGTTTTCTCCTTTCAGTGGCAATGTATGGCATTTCCCTCTATTACTGTTAATGGTTATAAAGCATAGCATTTCATGTCTCAGTTTTTAGTTGCTTTGTTGTAATTTCAGCTTTAGTTCACTTTCAGGATGGAAAGCTATTTCTCTGACTTTGTTTTTTCTGAAAACAGTGTTAAAAATTTGACAATTTTTAAACATTCTTAAGTGATACTAAGGAGAGAAATTTCTTAATATATACAGTCCTGTAAATGAAATAGCGTGGGTCCAAAACATCAACAGCTTCTCTGGTATTTATGAAAATTTTATTACCTATGTTAGTAAGTACCTTTTTTTTTTTAATTAAAGGGGTGGGAGGTTGTGAGGAGGGGTGTTCAGTTGCCACCTTTGTTTTCGTTGAGACAGAGTGTCACCTGTGCCACTCTAGGTAGAGTGCAGTGGTGTCATTGTAGCTCACTGCAACTTCCAACTCCTAGGCTCTAAGCAGTCTTGCCTCAGCCTCTCAGGTAGCTGGGACTACAGGCACGCCACAGTGCCTGGCTGGGTTTTTTTTCTTTCTTTCTTTCTTTTTGGTAGAGACAGGGTCTCATGCTTGCTTAGGCTAGTCTCTTAACACCTGAGCTCAAGCTGCCCTCCCGCCTCAGCCTCCCCGAGTGCTAGGATTATAGGCATGAGCCACCGCTCCCAGCCAGTAACTTCAAGTTACTGCTAACACAGTGTCATCACAATCGTGCAATTTATTTGTGACAGAATATATAAATGTGAGAATACAGAATTGACTTGCAATTTTGTTCTCATATCTCAAACCACGAGCACTAGTGGCATAACTATTAGTTAAATATCTCGTGAAGCTTTGGGAGTATAATAATAATCCCCATGAGAACAATTGCTAGGTTAGAGGCTATCTTGGAACGTTGTGCCCTTTCTGAAATAGATTTATATTATTTTTATCATGGATTCAGTATAAATATTTTAACTTAAGTTGCTAAAGCATAGCTAATTGTTAACACTCCTTTAACTTTTTCCCCCTACTTCACATAAAAGTTCTTTTTCAATGACAGATTTAAGATTGCGTGTGTATTTGTTTTGGGGAGAAAAGTACCAGTGTTATGTATAAAATGCATTAAATTTTATAAATACACTTCAATGTATTAAAATGTGAATGTGAACCAGAATTGTCAATATACATGGGTACTTATTGGGTTGTTCCAAAAAATATGTATAATAATTATTGTTCTTCGTATTTACTCTGCCAGATGGTGTTGAAACTTTGGATTCTGGATGGCTGACGTGTCAGACTGAAATCAGATTACGCTTACATTATTCTGAGAAACCTCCTGTGTCAATAACCAAGAAAAAATTTAAAAAATCTAGATTTAGGTATGACTGCATATATTTGTTAGTTAGGCCTTATATTTTTACTAGCGATGTAGATTTAAGACCCATTTGGTTTCAGCCTTTAAGTGTATAAACTAAGAACAAAACACCCTTAGGATGTTACACCTTCTAATAACTGTAAAGTCTATAGTAGTGAACTATCCTCCCCCCCACCAGATTGCTACTATTATACATATGTAAGTTAGTCTTAATCTCCAAATTCAGAACCAAAAACATTTGTTTTTTCTAAGCTTATATATCTTTATCATCTCTATCATTTAAAATTTCCTAGTTAGTAATAAACAGTTTTAAAATGGATATACTGGAAATGATTTTGTGTTAAATTAGGGAAGAATGGCATAAACAGAGAAAATGATTATTGGAAATAATCTTCAGTGTTCTAAATTTTACTGTGGCTTAAAAATAAGAATTTTCCATGAAGAAAGGTAGAAGTTATCATAGCAGTTCCGGATTAGTGTTTTTTTTTTTTTTTTTTTTTTTTTTTGAGACAGAGTCGCACGCTGTTGCCTGGGCTAGAGTGCCGTAGCGTCAGCCTAGCTCACAGCAACCTTAAATTCCCAGGCTCAAGTGATCCTCCTGCCTCAGCCTCCCGAGTAGCTGGGACTACAGGCATGGGCCACCATGCCCGGCTAATTTTTTCTATATATTTTTAGCTGGCCAATTAATTTCTTTCTATTTTTTTTAGTGGAGCCAGGGTCTCGCTCTTGCTCAGGCTGCTTTTGAACTCCTGACCTTGAGTGATCCTCCTGCTTTGGCCTCCCAGAATGCTAGGATTACAGGTGTGAGCCACCATGCCTGGCCTGGATTAGTTTGTTTTTTAAGCCCATATCAATTTTAGAGAGTAATTGATAATAAATACAATACTTACTATCTTCATAATAAAATTCATATGAATTTTAGTAGTTTGTAAATCCATAAATATTTTACCATAATTGTTTAAATATAGTATTTGCGTACTATAGTCATAAAACAGGGAAGGGAAAAGGTGGGTAGCACTTTACAATCCCTTTGCATTGGCTGTTCTGATAGTGAATAGAGGGTTTTGGGTGTACCTTGTCCCTTTGCCTTAGCTTTTCTAGGCCTCTGCTTTGCTTCTGAAACACCAAGGTAATTGGACCGCATGGTTCTTCTGCAAAGTCCATTTTACCTCAGAGATTTTCTCTAAGTAGTTAGTTTTCCATAATCGAATGTTTTATTTACATGTTATTTAAAAGAAGCAAATAAATTGTGTTACAGTTGTAAATTGTCTTATTAGAATAAGACCTTGAAATAGAAGTGAAAGATGAAAAGTTTGGTTGGTTGGCTCATTAGGAATTTTTTCCCCTTGGCTGCAGTTAAGAAAGTAATAGATAATTAATAGCTGGGGATCTGATTGGAATGCAAATACTTACTGGGTCCTATGCTCTTTTCTCTCTTTTTTTGGAAATCCCCTTCTAAATACATTATTATTTATATAGAAAACAACATTTTTCTTTAGTGATGTAGTTTTCACAAAGTACCTGGACTTTCACTGTAGTAAGCTAAAGGGGAAAATATTCAATTTAAACCTCTACTTCTAAGTCTTTTAATACATACCAACAGAGTATGTTTCACTTTTGTGCTTGTTATATATGTGTGTGTGAAACCTATCTAAAGGATTTCTTGTTTTTTGAAGGTTAAGAAATCGAGGTAGCCATTTATAAACAGGATGATAATAAATATCTCTTTTAAAGTCATTAAAAAAAACAACAAAAGAATTAACTGTAGTAGGCACAATGGGCATTTATCCTGTTTTAATACTTTGCAGAAATATATGTAGATAATAACATCAGTATTTTATAAAACACACGTAATGACTTAATCTGTAGAATGTGTAGTCTGTATGTAATATATTGTTATTTGAAGATTTAGCATGTTTGGGGAGCACTTTTAAATTCAGCATTTAAGTAACATTTGTGTAAGTTTTTCTTCTGTGCTACTGTTTGCGTTTCATTGTTTTTTCTTATTATGTAGGGTAAAGCTGACACTGGAGGGTCTGGAAGAAGATGACGATGATAGGGTATCTCCCACTGTTCTTCACAAAATGTCCAATAGCCTGGAGATAGCCTTAATAAGTGACAATGAGTTCAAGTGCAGGCATTCACAGCCGGAGTGTGGTTATGGCCTACAGCCTGATCGTTGGACAGAGTACAGCATACAGACAATGGAACCAGATAACCTAGAACTAATCTTTGATTTTTTTGAGGTGAGCAGATACTTCATTGAGGGAGTTGAGAGAGAATGCAGGCATAAGCTTATTTTTACTTGTATTTTGATTTTTATTTTAACCCAATTTGTGTAAAAGTGATGATTCATAAAACTTTTTAGAGGTTTACTCCTCTATACACTTTAGCAGGCTTAAAAAATTGGGAGTTGACAAAAAAGTAAATAAATAAAACTTGGAGTTGACATACTCAGGTATAGTTAAGAATATGATTAAGAGAACACTAGCAGAATTGATGTTTCAAATTAAGACCAGATGCCTTGATGTCTGTGTCTATTAAACAATCTAAATATAAATGAATTGTATCCAAAGGAGCCTGTAAGAATAAATAGAGGACTGAGCAGGCTGTCTATCTTGGTGGACAACCTGATGTAAGTAGCAAGATTGAGTCATCTTCTTGAGGAAAGAAGTCTTCTGTCATTTATCAAGGTGCTTTATTATGAGGATTTAGTGTGACAAGGGACTTATTTGGCAACTTTACTTGATTTGTGTGTGTGTATGTATAAGTGACAGGGTCAGTGTGTGTGTGAGAGACAGAGAGAGTATGTGTGACAGGGTCTGTCACCCAGACTGAAGTGCAGTACAGTGACCATAGCTTACTGTAACCTCAAACTCCTGGGCTCAAGCAGTCCTTCTGCCTCAGTCTCCCAAGTAGCTTGGACTACAGGGGTGTGCCAGCAAACCCAGCTAATCTTTAATTTTTTTTTATAAGACAAGGGTCTCGCTATGTTGCCCAGGCTGGTCTTGAACTCTTAGGCTCAACCAATCCTTTCACCTTGGCC
This sequence comes from Lepilemur ruficaudatus, assembly GCA_963574885.1. Classification (NCBI taxonomy): domain Eukaryota; kingdom Metazoa; phylum Chordata; class Mammalia; order Primates; family Lepilemuridae; genus Lepilemur; species Lepilemur ruficaudatus. Next base: position 11,696 of record CAUYRT010032741.1, read on the forward strand.
ACCAAAAGTGCTGGGATTACAGGCATGAGCCGCTTTGTCTGGCTTGATTTTATCAGTATGTAATAAAAATAGTTATAAAACATATGCCAGTTTGTTCAGAATCTGAGCTGCCAACTTTCTGGAGCTACTTGTGTTGGCTCACTGGCTATTCAGATGCTCCCCTTACATAGTACTCATAGTACTCGGTGCCTCCCCTAAAGTCCTAACTGCAGTGTGCCTGGCTCAGTAGTTACGTGTATTTCTGTTTCTTAGCCTCCAGCTAGCTCTTCTGCCACCTCCACTCCCATTTCCCCTAGATTAGAGTTTAAATCTTTGAGGATAGGGAACATGTCTTGATCAATCTAGCCACAGTTTCTTGAGAACAGCATAATTCGGGGTGGTTTTAAACCTGTGGAGTGAACCTTGTTACATATAGTAAAATTATTGTAATCTTTGAGTTTAATTTGATGATACCTTTAGACATCCTTTGTGAATTGCTTTTTGGCTACCTTGCATTGTATGAGATTTAAAGTATTTCCTCTTAGAGTTTACATTTTTGTAAATCCAAAGATCACATTTTTTAAAAACTACTATTTGATTTTACCTAAGCAATAAGATCTGTGGGACTTCATTATAAAAATAAGTTTTGGTTAACATTTGCTTGTTCCTTTAGGTCCTAAATTAATAATCTCTTCAACATCCTAATTTCCCCTTCATTTGGTTAGCATATTTGGTAATACTGTTTTGTTCATAGACTAGGCTGATAAAAAAGCCAGTGTATTCTCAAAAATGAGTATTTGGTTTCCTATGTGCCACTTGTATAGACAATTTTTTAGAGAATCTAATCATTAAAAATTCACTACAAATATATCTTAATCTTACAATGTAAAAGTATTTAGAAATATATAAGCAGTGCTTTAAATTCACCCAATGTGTATTAGATCATAAGTACAAATTGGAATTATGATTAATAAAGTAATATATTAATATAAAAATCTTAAAATATTTATATTTTATAAGAAAATATATCTTTTATTATAAAGAAGCCATCTAAATTACCTGAAATAAGTTATTAAGGTAGCTTTTTGATCTTTAAATTGAAAATAATGTAAGTTTAAGAATTAGGATTATTTTAGACCTCATTTTTTCAGGAAGATCTCAGTGAACACGTAGTTCAAGGTGATACCATTCCTGGACATGTGGGTACAGCATGCCTCTTATCATCCACCATTGCTGAGAGTGGGAAGAGTGCTGGAATTCTTACTCTTCCTATCATGAGCAGAAATTCCAGGAAAACAATAGGCAAAGTGAGAGGTAAGTTGGAGAAACAGTGGGGAAACCCTTTACAAATAAGCTAAGGTTAAGTTAGAATTTAAGTATTTTCAAATCGAGAATCGTAAAGATTAAATTAAAAATTTGCTTTAGATTATTAACTGATACAGCAATTTTAAGGAGCATATCAAATTTTCTAGTAGCTTTACTTTGAATCAGTTTTTTTTTTTTTTTTTTTTTTTTTTGAGACAGAGTCTCACTGTGTTGCCCAGGCTAGAGTGCCATGGCATCAGCCTAGCTCACAACAACCTCAAACTCCTGGGCTCAAGCTATCCTGCCTTAGCCTCCCAAGTAGCTGGGACTACAGGCATGTGCCACCATGCCCGGCTGACTTTTTACATATATTTTTAGTTGGCCAATTAATTTCTTTCTATTTATAGTAGAGATGGGGTCTCACTCTTGCTCAGGCTGGTCTCGAACTCCTGACCTTGAGCGATCCACCTGCCTCGGCCTCCCAGAGTGCTAGAATTACAGGCGTGAGCCACCACGCCCGGCCTTGAATAAGTTTTGACTTGATTTTTTTTCTATTTGATAGAGATTGATAAGGCTGGTTTAAGTGTAATTTAAATGTATTTGAACTCATAATGGCCTCTTTACTCATCTTTATCTTTGTCCCTCTGTCTTTTTTTCCATGAAAGTTGACTATATAATTATTAAGCCATTACCGGGATACAGTTGTGACATGAAATCTTCATTTTCAAAGTATTGGAAGCCAAGAATACCATTGGATGTTGGCCATCGAGGTGCAGGAAACTCTACAACAACTGCCCAGTAGGTTGAATATTTGAATAGGGTTAGCATGCACTAGCTTATGTCAGCTAAGATTACATTGATTTGGCCCACTAACGGTCAAATGCTTTTATTATTACCCTGGGAATTAAAAATAATTTGGTAATTAGGGTTACCATTTCAAAATAATTAGAAACCAACCCTAAGATTCTGCTCAGTCTTTATAATATTCTACTGAATTGGTAATGAGAAAGATGTTAAAGGTAGAAAGTCAGGAGGGAAAGCTTGACGCAGAAAGTTTTGTGGCATCAGTGTGTCTGTGTTGTGGTCCGTATTTTTGGCGTGTTGCCCTGTCTGGGTCTTTCAGTTTCCTCATCTATAAAATGGAAGAGTTTGGACAAGATCATCCCTGGTATTTCTTTTTTTTTTTTCACAAAGCAAGAGATAACCCAACATCCCTGGTATTTCTTTTAGCTCCAAGCACCATGGTTCTAAGAAAGTATAAGTAAACACAAGAAATATTAATTAGTTCATCTGGACCTCAACAGAAAGATGCTGTCTCTTCTCAGCAGACAGATTCCAGCCTAGTGCAGCTGTCGTTCCCTTCCGGCTTTATAAGTTTATTTAATTACCTGATCATTGCCATGGATTTTCTACCATAAATTTTAAGCTTACCCCATTTAATTAATTAATTAATTTATTTATTTTTGAGACAGTGTCTCACTCTGTTAACTGGGCTAGAGTGCCATGGCGTCAGCCTAGCTCACAGCAACCTTAAACTCCTGGGCTCAAGCAATCCTCCTGTCTCAGCCTCCCAAGTAGCTGGGACTACAGGCATGCGCCACCATGCCTGGCCTACCACATTTTATTTTAAGTGATGCTGTGATAGCTTTGGGATCTGTGGAGATCATTATGATATTTTAAGTTCTAAAAAAAACAAATCAAATCACCACTTAAGGAAGAAGCACTCTCAGGACCCATCTTACCAACAATAAAAAGTTTAAGTTTTCTTGCTTTCCGTTCTTTTTTTCTTTTTAAGACAGTGTCTTCCTCTGTTGACCAGGCTAGAGTCCAGAGGCATGATCATAGCTCACCACAATGTCCTACTCCTGGGTTCAAATGATCCTCCTGGTTCAGCCTCCCAAGTAGCTAGGACTATAGGTGCATGACACCACACCTGGTTAATTTTTTTTATTTTTTGTAGACACAAAGTCTTTTTGTAGAGATGAAGTCTTGCTGTGGTGCCCAGGCTGCTCTTGAACCCTGGCCTTAAGTGATCCTCATGCCTTGGCTCCTCAGAGTGCTAGGAGTATAGACATGAGTCATTGCACCCATCCCGGTCTTGTTCTTAACACAGTTTCCATACTTCTGCCCAGTTGGTGTGTCAGTCTTATTCCCATTCCCCCATGGTCTGCCAATATTAAGTTATGTGGAGGTTTCATTGCAAAGAACAAGTTTCTATTTCATGCCATTGAAAAGGATTGTTTTCCTTAATTGGTCCCTCTACTTGACTCCAAGAAAAAGTCTGTAGTTCAGGGGAGGTATATGTTGTGGTATAGGATATGTCTATATTTAGCTTGCAGATGCTTATAAGTGCTAGAGATGGCATTTATGGAATAAATGCACATGCCAGCCAACTGATTGCCACCATCATATTTTGGGGATAGCAAAATTAACCTCAAAATAGAGAATAAGTACCATTTCCCATTGTTGAAAATATATTGCAATTGGCTTTCTGTTACGTTTGTTTATTTGTCTTTCCTATATTCTATGATAACTGTATTTTTCTCTGTTTTAGGCTGGCTAAAGTTCAAGAAAATACTATTGCTTCTTTAAGAAATGCTGCTAGTCATGTAAGTAACCGTTCTTTCTTTAAACAATTTTGGATTGCTGAGGTAGACAAATGTGGCTTGAGGGGTTTCTTCCAGTTTGCATTAGTAGTTTGAAAGGAGATTTTTTTTTTGGTCGGGGGACAGAGTCTTGCTGTGTCACCCCAGGTAGAATACATTGGTGGCATCACAGCTCACTGCAACCGCAAACTCCTGGGCTCAGGTGATCCTCCTGCCTCAGCCTCCTGAGTAGCTAGGACTGCAGGCGTGTGCCATCAAGCCTGGCTAATTTTTTTATTTTTAGTAGAGACAGAGTCTAGCTCTTGCTCAAGTGGTCCTCTCACCGCAGCCTCCCAGAGTGCTAGGATTACAGGTGCCTAGCCCATAAGCATCTTTTTTTTGAGATAACAATTTTTGAGCAATTGGGACAAGAAAATTCCCATTAAGCATTGGTTTTCTCTGCTTGAATAGTGTGATTATTCAGATACTTTGGAAATAATGCTTATAGAAGGATTTGATGGTGCTTCCATGTGACACTATAAAAATAGTATCAGTTTCAACATTGCTTGCCAATTTGATTATGTTAAATTTCTGAACTCCTTTTTTTAACCTATCATGAAGGGTTAGAGTCTTGTTTTTTAGTTTTTAGTATTTAAATCAACTGCAACTTGACATTTTTAATCAAGAACCTGGGTTTCCCCCGTATACTCCCCAATTTTTTGATACCTGACCAGATAGCCTCATGTTCCAAAGCGAAACTAGGGGTAAAAGGGATGAATGTCTCATTTGTTTTTATTTCTACCTTTTTTACATAGCCTCCCATGTGCCTTAAATGTTGCCTTTTTAAAAATAGTTCAGTGAGTAAATTTGATTAGTCACATCCTTAATTTTATCAGTTTTATGAACTATCATCTATTCTAAGACATACTTTTAAAATATTTTAACCTCTCTGAAAGTGTAATAGGTTTTACAACTTAGCTTTGAGTCATGGTTTCATTGACAGCATTTTCCCTCCCTCTTAGTGGTATATAAAATAATGATGTATTTTATAATTTATGGCATCTTGAATTATAGTAACTGTGTTAATTTTTAAGAATATTAATAGTTTTGTTTTTGTGTTAAAGAATGATACTAATCTATGAGTATATTGGGCTATAATTCAAAATTCAGGACCAGTATTAGTTCATTGTAACTACCTAATCTAAACATAATTTTATTAGCTGTAAACATGTGATGGCCCTGATACAGAATTTTCTGGTTCATGCTTTTCAAGAGGATTTCATTAAGCCTTCTTCCATATTCTGATGAAATCCTTTATAACTCACACAGATCATATTTTTAAATCTTACTTTAGTTATTAATTGCTTATTGGCTTGTTTTTTTGTTTGTTTGTTTGTTTTTAATTTTTTTTTAAGACTAGTCTATTGGCTTGTTTGAGTGTTAACATATCTTTGAAGATATGTTGGTCTTGGCTTATTTCTTTTTGCTTTTCTTTTCTTTTTCTTTTTCTTTTTTTTTTTTTTTTTTATACAGAGTGTTTCGCTGTTGCCCGGGCTAGTTTGTGTTCCAATGCGTCAGCCAAGCTCAAACCAACCACAAAATCCATGGCTAAATCAATCCTTATTCCTCAGCCACCCAAGTAGCTGGGACTACAGGCATGCGCCACCATGCTCAGCTAATTTTTTTCTAGAGATATTTAGCTGGCCAATTAATTTCTTTCTGTTATTAGTAGAGACGGGGTCTTGCTCT
>CAUYRT010032742.1:0-50628 GCA_963574885.1 Lepilemur ruficaudatus
GGGATTCTGGATACTCCATTGCTAAACAATATTGCCAACAGTAGAATAAAAGTGTTTGGTGTTTCACAAAGAAAATAAACATTTTCATACTGTTCTTGAAAGCCTGACAAAGATAATAAAACTGAGGCAATCAGCTGGGTGCGGTGGCCCATGCCTGTAATACCAGCACTTTGGGAGGTCAATTTAGGAGAATCGCTTGAGGACAGGAGTTTGAGACCAGCCTGGGCAATATTGTGAGACCCCATCTTTACAAAAAAATAAGGAAAATTAGCTGGGTGTGGTGGCACTCAAAAATGTAGTCCCAGCAATTCGGAAAGCTGAGGCAGGAGGATTCCTTGAGCACAGGAGTTAGAGGTTGCAGTGAGCTATGACTGCATCACTGCATTTCAGCCTGGACAACAGAGCAGGACCCTGTCTTTTAAGAGAGAAAGAGAGAAAGAAGAAAGAAAGAAAGAAAGAAAGAAAGAAAGAAAGAAAGAAAGAAAGAAAGAAAGAAAGAAGGAAGGAAGGAAGGAAGGAAGGAAGGAAGGAAGGAAGGAAGGAAGGAAGGAAGGAAGGAAGAGAAAGAGAGAAGGAAGGAAGGAAAAGGAAAATAGTATGGCACTGAGAAAGTAGGGGGAAATACTGGCAGTTGAGGAAAAGCAGCTTGGTGTTTTTAAAGAGTAAAAATGGCTTTTTTTTTTCGTTGCTGCAGAATGATAACAGAAGTGTCTGTGGAGCAGCTGTGTTCGCTTTTTCATCATTTTTTTTCTTTTTTCTGTGAGGCTGACTTTATCTGTAAATGCTTTGTAGTTTTCCCCCAATAAAAAAAAAAAAAAAAGTCTTTGGAATCTAGTCCTGCCAGAGCTGGGAGGGAGTTTGCACCCCTGCTGTCTGCTTAGGGCTTCTCAAGGCTGTGAAAATTAAACTCTTAGAGATAACAAGTTAGGCTTGAAGATGAGTTGAGTCCCAGCTGTTTAGTCAAACAAAACAAAAGGGCAATTGTACTGTGAGTTTTCTCTTCAAAGGGGCAATTATATACTGTGAGTTTATTTCTCCTTCTGTTTGATAGTTTATCGTTGACTGTTACCTAGTTTATTAACAAGGCCACTTTTCAAAAATATGGAAATTCTCAAACAACAACCTGCTTTGTCAAACAGGAGTGGTCATAACTGTCCAAAGACAATTCAACATACTCAAAAATAATCACTAATATTAATATTAATTCCTAATGAATATTGATATGTTTTCACTAATTTTCATTTCATATCACTTAATGTTAATACTAAATATTAATAATTGACAATAAAACTGAAGCTCCTAGAAGAGAATAGGGCATGAAGTAGGCCCTCAGTTGATATTAATAATTATTAATTATAATAAAAAATGTTGTTACAAAATAATCAATTTAAAATCTGATATCTAACCATAGTTAAACTTCATTTCAAAGGAAAAGAAATACATCTTAACAGAAAAAAAATGTTTTAACTTAATTAAAATCTCAAGCTTAAGTATATTCTTACTCCTACTTAGCAAACTTTAGTTATTTACCTTCAGATATCAATTTAAAATAATACGCTTCCTCTTCTTTTCAAAACACAGAAAGTAAAATACTTATAGTTTCAGAAGTTGTGTGCCTTTCAAACTCTTATTTCAGTACTTCCAGTTTTCTGATCTAGTCTCAATAACAATTACTGCAAATTTCTGTTTTTAAAAACAGTATTGTATTTCGGTTTTCTTGGAAAACACCACTGTGAAGGTTACATACACACTGTTATCACAATGACGCATCTTCAAGAGGAAGTGAACAAGTTTAATTAGGACGTCCCCCTCATCTTAAAGGCTTGGAAGAGTTGGAAACCCTAGCAGTCAAAAATGAAACTAGGCACTTCAAAGAGGAAATCTAACTGCTTCCCTTTCAAAAGGGCTAAACGAAAGTTCATCAGAATAACATTTAGAGACGAAATATGAAAATAGCAAAGTGGTTAATGGTATCCCTTTGTTAAAACTTGTAACAAAGATTTTTGTTCTTCAACTCAAAATTGATATCTCCTTCAAAGTGGGGAAAAGTTGATACTTGTTTTAATTACTTATCTCTAGAAATCTTAAGAGAAAGAACAAAAGTTTGCAGCCAGAAATTGTGAGCTCTATTTCTTTTTCTGCCACTTGCCCAGCTATGTAAAATAGAGAAAGGAATGAGTTCCTTCCTGATATACAGAACTATGACTCTCAGAAGTGTTAACACAGGTGAAACTGCTATGCAAGGAAAAAACACGAAGATTGGTGGTTCTCAAATGCTTTTGTCCCCAGGAGATATTTGGCAATAACTGAAGACATTTTTGGTTGTCACAACTCGAAGTACAGGTGGTACTTGGCATCTAGCAGGTCTAGGCCAGGGGTGCTGCTAAACATCCTACAATGTGAAGGATGGCCTCCCACAACAAAGAATTATCCAGCCCAAACACCAACAGTGACATGGTCGAGAAACCCTGCCCTAGACAAATGTAAGCTACTCCCAGCTTCCCAACCAATGTTGGGGCCCAGGGAAATCTCTTAAGTGTGCCAGAACGACTATCACCCTGACATAGAGGTTCACTGTGCTCAGATCCAGCTCTCCTTACTCAGCAAGAGTGAGAAAGCTGCCCAGGCTCACAACACCAAGAGTAAGGAGCTGCACAGAGCTGAGGGGAAGACTAAGAAACCTTCATCAGGCTAAAGATTACTAACACTCACTTTCCCTAGCTGCCTTGCTGGGGATCCAACTGGTAGAAAGCATGCTCTCCAAATGGATTGAATGTATATAACACTTAACAATAAGTATTTTGAGCATCCACCTCCTTGCCATTGAAGAGGATACAGAAAATATGCATCTCTTATTTAATAAATTAAATCCCTGCCATCACCACCTACAAGTTTAGAATTTAGTGGATGAGATAACACAAATAACTAATAAAGAATCCCGGATAATTTCATTCTTTCAAAATTATAAGTGATATCATGAAGCAGGTGAAATAAAGATATGGCTCAGAAAAAACAAAATGGCTTTCGGGGCACAAAAGATAACAAAAGAAAGATGGCCAGGGTAGGTGTAGTTAATTTTATGTTTCAATTTGGACACAGAGTGTCCAGGCATTTGGTCAAACATTATTCTGGGTGTGTCTGTGAGGGTGTTTCTGGATGAAATTAATATTTGAATTGGTAGGCTGAGCAAAGCAGATTGCTCTCCCTAATGTGAGTGGGCCCCATCAATCAGTTGACTGCCTGAGTAGAATATAAAGGCTGACCCTCCCACATGTAAGAGGAAATTCCTCTTGCTTGACTGCCTTCAAGTTGAGAAATCAGTTTTTCCTGCTGCCAGACTATACTATGAACTGAATGTTTATGTACCTCCCAAAATTCATATATTGAAACCGTAGCCCCCAGTGTGGTGATACTTGAGATGGGGCCTTTGGGAGATAATTAAGTTTAGATGAGGATGGGGCTCTTGTCATAGGAATAGTGTCCTGATAAGTAGAGAAGAGACCAGAACTTCCTCTCTCTCTTTCTCTACCATGTGATGATACACCAAAAGGCAGCTGTCTACAAGCCAGGAAGAGGGCCCTCACCAGAGCCCTACCATGCTGGCACCCTGGTTTCAGACTTCCAGCCCCCCAGATAGTGAGAAATAAATTTCTGTTGTTCAAACTATAGAGTCTAGGGTATTTCGTTATGACAGTCTGAGCTGACTAAGAGAGACTCAATCTGAAACATAGGCTTTTCCTGTATCTGAAGTCTTCTGGCCACTGGACTAGCACTACAACATCATCTCTCCTGGTTCTCTGGCCTTCAGACTCAAACTGGAACTATACCATCAGGGTTCAGGGTTCTCCAGGGTTTCACGGTTCCCCAGGGTCTCCAGCTTGCCAACTCATCCACCCTGCAGATCTTGGGAATTGCCAGGCTCCATAATCATGTGAGCCAATTCATTGCAATAAACAAATAAATAGATTCTATTGGTTCTGTTTCTCTGAAGAACACTGAAAAACAAATTTTGGTACCAGGAGTGGCATTCTAGAGGAACAGAATTTTAAAGTTGAGTTTTCTGAATTGGTTGTGGGGTTTCTAGAATTGGCTCTCAAATATGATTAGATTTGAAGACACTAATGACTATTCATAGCAGTAAAGAGTACTACAATCCATGGCATGATCTGCTAATAGAGATATGCAAGTATTACCTTTGGATACTCCTAAACAACCACTGATAAGAAGGAAGGATTTGAGTGACTACATATATAGTACTTTCAAATATTTTTCTCAAATTAAAAACTATAAAAAGATTTATCAGTTGATCCTAAAGTGGCAAAAGAAAATAATGAGCTCAAGGATTTAAATTTCCTGCTTAAGCACTGCATAAATAATGTGAAAGCTTCTGTATATGCCCTAAAGGAGGTACTATCTCCTATAGCAGGAATAAGATTGATTAAAATCAAATGCAGAATCTCACCTTACAACTGACTGAATCACAACACAAGTCAAACTCCCAGGCCCACACAGTGTCTGTTAAAATGAGGACACTGATAGGGAAGTAATGGAATCCTTTAAGTTGAAATGAGGAGGTATGGGAAGGCCTTATGAAGCTGGGTACATTGGACCCCTAAACTGATGAGTGTTCTTGGCCAGTGAAAGAGGTGTCTCCACCCCAGTGTGACAGAATTAACCCTGCATTGCCTAGGAAATTGCAATGGCCTCCCATGAGGCAGCTGCCTTGCAAGACAATGACGAGTCCCCTCAGGACCAACCTCCATTAGTCCTCTCTGCTTCTAGACCAGACTCAAAACCCAACAGTCCCTTAATGATGAGGTCTAAAGTATGACCCAAGAGGAGGTACACCACAGTCCAAAACAGCTACTTCAGTTTCCTAATTTATAAGACAGAAATCCAGGGAACATGTGTTGGATATTAATGGTGTGGGATAATGGTACAAGGAACATAAAATGGAATCAGGCCAAATTTATTGATATGAGCTCACTACTCAGAGATTCTGCATTTAATGTTAAGCTTGGGGAGTTAGAAAGAGCTCTAACTGGTTGGTTGACTGAAACATGGTCCAAGAGGCGATTCATGTGAGCAAGTTAGAAATGCCACACCTGCCTTGTTTTAATGTAGAGAAAGGGAGTCAAAGGCTTAAGGAGATTGGAATGTTAGAGTGCATCTGTTATTTAAGATCTACTCACCCAGAAATGAGGAGGGTGTCCAGAAGACACACCTTTCACTAGCTCTGTGAGAAATAAATTTGTGAGAGGAGTTCCAGTATCCTTCAAGAGCTCTGTGATCACTCTTCTCTGTAGGCCAGACCTATGGTAGCAACTGTAGCCACTGAATTTGGAAACCTAACCACCATGGTAGTGATGTAACATGGGGTGAGTGGGGCCAAGTGATGGCACTCAGCAACCAAAGTCAAGGTGGGTGTGGTTACCCATAATGAACATCAGAGTCAAAGTGGCAATCAGAATAGTCTGACTCAGGCACACCTAAGGCACTGGCTGTTTCTAGAAATGAAATACGAAACCTACTAAATTCTTACTTGATCTATATAATCAGAAAAGTTCTAGGTCAAGTGAGCAAAAGTCTAACCTGAATCCTAAAAACAGACAGTCATAGCCCCACCATCATTTCTAGACTTAAGCTAGTTAACATACTAGAACCTTTTGAATTAAGGGGAGGCTGAGTCTCCTTGAGGAAGGATGCTGTACACTGCTTAAAATTTATACTGTTGTATTTTTGTCAACCTTCCCTAAAGGAACCCACAACCTTTTGTCAAGGTAACTATGCACTGGGGAAAAGGAAATAATCAGACCTTTCCAGGACTACTGGACACTAGCTCTGAATTGACACTAATTTTCCAGGAGACCCAAAACATGAATTTGGTCCACCAGTCATAGTAGGGGCTTACGATGATCAGGTAATCAATCAGTGATGGTTTAGCTCACCTCACAGTGAGCACAGTGGGTCCCTGAACCCTGTAATTATTTCCCCAATTCTAAAATGCATGACTAGAACAGACATACTCAGCAGCTCACCTAATCTCCACGTTGCTTGCCTGACCTATGGAGTGAGGACTATCATAGTAGCCAAGGCCAAGTGGAAGCCACTACAACTGTCTCTACCTAGGAAAACAGCAAACCAGAAGCAATACCACATTCCTAGAAGATTGCAGAAATTACTACCACCATTAAGGACTTGAAAGACACATGGATAATGATTCCCACCACATCCCCATTCAACTTTCCTATCTTGTCTGTTCAGAAGACAGCTGGATCTTGGAGAATTACAGTGGATTACTATAAGCTTAAGCAGATGGTGACTTCAATTGGAGTTACTGTGCCAGATGTGGTTTCATTGCTTGAACAAATTAACAGCTCCCCTGGTACCTGGTATGTAGCTATTAATTGGGCAAAATGTCTTTTTCTCAATACTTGTCACTTAGGACTACCAGAATCAGTTTGATTTCAGCTAGCAAGGCCAGTGAGACACCTTCATTGTTTTGAATATTGACTCTCCAGCCCTGCATTATAATCTAGTTTGCAGGGATCTTGATTGTTTTTCCCTTCCACAAGATATTATACTTTGTCTATTACATTTATGACATTATGCCAGTTGGACCTAATGAGCAAGAAGAAGCAACTACTCTAGACTTATTAGTAACTCTGACATTTGCATGTCAGAGTGTGGGAAATAAATCCAATAAAAATTCAAGGGCCTTTTGCTCAGTGAAAGTTCTAGGGATATGGTGGTATGAGGCATGTGGGAACATCCCTTCAAAAAGTGAAGGTTAGTTATGGCATCATAACTGCCCCTTCTACAACCAAAAAAGAGGCACAATGCCTATTAGGCCCCTTTAAATTCTAGACACAACGTATTCCTCATTTGGCTGTGTTACTCCTACTGATTTACCAAGTGACCCAAAAAGCTGCCAGTTTTGAGTAAAGCCCTGAAAAAAGAGAAGTCTCTGCAATAGATCCCGGCTGCTGTAGAAGTTAACCTGCTGCTAGTGGACCCTGTAATGCAGCAGATTAAATGATACTTGATGTGCCAGTGGCAGATAGGAATTCTATTTGGAGCCTTTGTCAGGCACCCATAGGTGAATCACAGTGCAAGCCCTTAGGATTTGAAGCAAAACCATGCGATAATCCACAGATTACTTCTCTCTTGCTGATAAATAGCTCTTGGCCTGCTACTGGCCTTAGTAGAGATTGAATGCTCCATAACAGGCCACCAAATTACCATGTGACCTGAGCTGTCCATCTCAGGTGACTGTTATCTGACCCACCACATCATAAAGTCGAGCATGCCCAGCAGCACTCCATTATCAAATGGAAGTGGTGTATACAAGGGGGGGCCCAAGAAGGCCCTGAAGGCACAAGAAAGTTACATGAAAAAGTGGCCCAAATGCCCATGGTCCTCACTCCTGCTACACTCACTACCTTCTCTCTGCCAGCCTGTACCTATGGCCCAATGGGGAGTTCCCAATGATCAGTTGACAGAGGAAGGAAAACTCAGCCTTGGTTTACAGATGGTCCTGTGTGATGTGCAGGCACCACCAAACCGTGGTCAGTGGCAGCACTACAGTCCTTTTTGAGGCCATCCCTAAAGGGCCGCGGTGAAGAGAAATCTTCCTAGTGGGCAGAACTTCAACCAGTGCACAAGACTGGTTGGAGTTTTGGATGTGTGACTTAGATGTGGATTTCTGGATGGAGAAATGGCCAGATGTGTGATTATATATGGATTTTTTTTGTGGGCTGTAGGCAATGGTTTGGCCAGATGGTCAGCAACTTGGAAGGAACATATTGGAAAATTATGACAAGGAAATTTGGTGAAGAGGTAAATCTCTCTGAAAGGGCCAAAAACATATTTGTGTCCCATGTGAATGCTCACCAAAAGCCAATGAGGATTTTAATTATCACGTGCATAGAATGACCTTTACTGTGGATACAAATCAGCCTCTTCCCCAGACACCTCTGTCATCACCCAAGGGGCTCATGAACAAAATCATCATGGTAGCAGAGACAGAAGTTATGCATGGGCTCAGCAACAGGAACTATTCACCACAGCCACTGCTGAGTTCCCAATCTGCCAGCTGCAGGGACCAAAACTGAGTCCTCAGTATGACACTATTCTCCCAGGGGGTTAGAGAGCTACCTGGTGGAAGGTTGATTACCTTGGATGGCTTCCATCATGGAAGGGGCAGTGTTTTGTCCTATCTGGAATAGACACTCTGGGAGTAGATTTGCCTTCCTGCGTACAATGCTTCTGCCAAAACTACTATCTGCGAACTCATGGAATGCCTTATCCACAGTCATGGTATCCCACATAGCATTGTTTTCTGAAAAAACAACTCACTTCACAGAAAATGAAGTGTGGTAACGGACCCATGCTCATGGAATTCACAGATTTTACAATGTTCCCCACAATACTGAAGCAGCTGGTTTGACAGATGGTGGAATCTTGAAGATTCAGTTATAGAAGCAGCTAGGTGGCAATACCTTGCAGGACTAAGGCAAAATTCTTCAGAAGATTGTGTGTAGTCTGAATCAGTGCCCAATGTACGGTGCTGTTTCTCCCGTAGCCAGGGTCCAGGTTTCACAGATCCAGAAATCAAGAGGTGCAAACAGAAGTGGCACCACTCACTATTATGGCCAGTGTCCCACTAGCCAAACTTTTGCTTCTTGTTCACATAACTATATGCTCTGCTGGCCTAGAAATCTTTTTTTTTTTTTTTTCTGAGACAGAGTCTCATTCTGCTGCCCGAGCTAGAGTGCCATGGCATCAGCCTAGCTCACTGCAACTTCAAACTCCTGTAGCCTAGAAATCTTAAATCCAGAGGGAAGAATGCTTCCACCAGGAGACACAACAATAATTTCATTGAATTGGAAGTTAAGACTACCACCCATCCACTTTGAGCTCCTCCTGAATCAGCAGGTAAAAAAGGGAGATACTGTGCTGGGTAGGGTTTAAACCTGACTACCAAAAGGAAATGGGACTACTACTTCACAAGGGAGGTAAAGAAGAGTATGTCTGGAACACAGGAGATCCCTTAAGTGCATCTCTTAGTATTACTAGGACCTATGATTAAGGTCAATGAAAAACTGCAACATCACAATCCAGGTGGGACTACTAATGGCCCAGATCCCTCAAGAATGAAGGTTTGGGTCATCCCATTAGGTAAAAAACCACAACCAGTGGAAGGCAAAGGGAGTACAGAATGGGTAGTGGAAGAAGGTAGTTATAAATACCATCTATGACCACGTGACCAGTTACAGAAATGAGAATTATAATTGTCATGGGTATTTCCTCCCTATTTTATTATGAATATGTTTATATGTATATATACATATATAATATACATATTAGTAAAATTTATATATAAAAATCTTTATTTTATTCCCTCTTTCATTCCCTTATTATCTACCATAAGATGTCTTTATATCATAGTATTTACTGTTAATTTTACATCATAGTATTTTAAGTCACAGAATATCAAAGAGAAGAGTAAACATCACTCAAGGACTTTACCTCCTCTTCTGGGTACCTGGTTAGTGCATTTTCAGTCGTACATAGGATAGTTGTATCATGTTAGAGGGAATTATGACTTTGTTAAAATCTTTATTTGGAGATTAAGTATGTTTTAAGGGGACGCAAATAGGTGCCAAGTTGTCAGAGGTGGACTTATGATGGTTAATTTAATGTGTCATCTTGACTGGGCCACAGGGTGCCTGGATATTTGGTCAAATGTTATTCTGGCTGTGTCTGTGAGTGTTTTCTGGATGAGATTAATATTTCAGTTAGTAGACATAGTAAAGCAGGTTTCCCTCCCTAACGTGGGTGGGCCCCAATCTATCAGTTGGAGGCCTGGCTATAACCAAAAAACTAAACCTCCTGCAAATAACAGTGAATTCCTCCTACCTAACTGCCTTTGAGCTGAGGCATCAATTTCTTCCTGCCTTCAGATTTAAACTGAAACCATCAGTCATTCCCAAGTTTCCAGCCTACTGGCCTTTGGAGTGGAACTACGCCACTAGCTCTCCTGGATCTCCAGCTTGCCGACCGCGCATCTTGGGACTTGTCAGCCTCCATAACTGAGTGGACCAATTCTTTAATGCATAATCTCTTTACACTCACACACATACATCCTGTTGGTTCTGTTTCTCCAGAGAGCCCTGACTGACACCGTAGGGAAGGAGAAAGGGTATAGCAGGAGTTGAGTGCAGAAGCAGCAACTAAGGGCAGCCCATTGAAGGTGGTCGGCCCAAGCCTCCAAAAAAAAGGTAAAAAATTTAATGGAGGAGGAGGTTTTCTTTTTTTCTTTTTTTTTTTTTTTGAGACAGAGTCTTACTCTGTCTATTCTGTCACCGGAGCTAGAATGCTGTGGAGTCAGGCTAACTCACAGCAACCTCAAACTCCTGGGCTCAAGAAATCCTCCTGAGTAGGTAGAACTACAGGTGTATGCCAGCACACCTGGCTAGTTTTTTCTATTTTTAGTTGCTTGGCTAATTATCTCTATTTTTTTTTTTTTTAGTAGAAACAGGGGTCTTGCTCTTGCTCAGGCTGGTCTCGAACTCCTGACCTCAAGCGATTGTTTTTAAAAGTCTAATCAGGCCCCAGGGCAAGTAGGTTTACAAGGGAAAAATGAGGAGAGATTGGAAATACCTCAAGAAATCAATATACTGTTCAGGTAACAAATGAGGAAGCAGACACAGGCAAAAGCTTTGGTTTCTCTGGAGGTCTCCCTCCTGAGCCATGGCCTGAGAGTAGCAAAGAGGGCTTTTGAATGGGGATAAGGGGAAGAGATAAAATAGGTGGGTAGACATTCCTCCCCCCTCCCTCTTTGTCCATTCTCCAGGTGTGCTAGCAATGAGATGCCATGTCAGTTAGTGCGGCACAGCCTTGGCAAACAGAAGACAGACCTTTCCTTCTTATCTGCTTGGGGCAGACAAAGTTCACAGCAGTGGAGAAGATCAACAGTGAGCCAATGGGCTATGAAAGAAAACGGGAGGCTCAGAGTAATGAGTACAGTCCTGAAACTTAAAAAGAGACAACAGATTTTTGTATTCATTCATCAGCAGACATTTAACAAAAGCATAAAACACAGGCCTCTTGCCAGAATATGACTAAAGTCTGGACACTCAGTGGCTTGGCTGCCACAACCTCCTACCCAAGTGGGATAAGCTGATAAGAGCTCTGGATATGGAGTTAGGAGACTGAGCATTAAATCCTAGCTTGGCCACTTACTAGCTTGTGCCTCTGAGCAAGCTACTTAGCTTTTCTAGACCTCGGTTTTGTCACTTGCAGGCTGGAGACATTAAAATGTTCACAGAACTGCTATGAGATATAAATGGCATGTGTTGATGCCATATAATAAGCATAGACAAACACCAGATGAATAGTACATGCCCTATAAATATTATTTTCCTTCCTTTTCTGTTGGTATGGACTCCAATTTTTCCTTTCTGTCATAAGATTGCTTTGTGTTCCATTGTAGAAGTGACCTTACCATTCCCTACCCCAAAATCCCTGTCCCAGACCCCAAGATCTGGGCCCTGAAGATGTCTCCTCACCCCTCCTGGAGGTCTCAATGGCTCTAGACCCACCCCTACTATTCTGGATCCTCCCCTGATATGATTTCTTCTATTCCTACACTGGCTTGTCTAGAGTATGATCATAGCGCACCGCTGGATTTTCTGTTAAGTCCAAGTATTTAATCCAAAAAATAAATATCAATATTGAATTTTAGGGTCATCTGATAAAGGTAAGAACCAGGGCATTTAGTTACCAACAGCCTCTCCCTCTGCTGGGGGAGGGGACTTGACTGATCCTGGGAGAGTGAATGTTTCTCCAGGAGGCTTTGCCTGGTAATAGGCACAGTTCCCACAAGGAATCCTCATAAATCACAACCTCAGTAACCCTGTAACCTCAGGGTTAACAGTTAATCGCCCTGGGACTAATGGCCATGAAATCTGCCTTCAGGAAGGGCCAGTGTTCTTACAGTCTACCCCTTGCTCATATGCCTGCTGATGTCTGATTATTTGATAAGTGCTAATGATTAGCCTGTCGTATGGGGTTTCCCAGGTTAAGCAGCTCCTATTATTTGAGGACAAGGATCCTCAGAAGCAAATCACATGTTATTATTTCTTGCTTGTTAGTCTCCTGTCAGTGGGAGTGAATCTACATTCTTCCTTCTTAATAAAACCATAACACTAGCAGTGCATTATGCAAAAAAATACATCTTATAAACATATTATCTATTGTTCAAACACTTTGTTCTGCTCAACAATTCTGTTTTCTTTTGTCAGCTGACTGTCTTCATCTCATCAGTGAAGTTTCCAAATTTCATCATCCCTACCCTACTTCCTCCCTCTCAACAGATGATCTAGCCTCCTACACACTAAGGAAACAGAAGCCATTAACCAAAATCTCTAACTTCCCTCTCCTCCACTCCTAATAGTTTATTATATGACAATAAACTATAACTAGGAAATCCACAGGTCTGCAGAAGAACCCTGTGTTTTGGTCAAAGAGAAAAGCCCTTCTGAGAAATCTGGAAGTGATCTTTTGGTGGTGGTGAAGGCTCAGAACAACATTATCTGGGAGACAGTAGGAAAGTCAGTCAACCATCAACCAAAACAAAGTGCTTCCTTCCCCTTAGCAAAGTCAGCACTCAGGAATTGTTACCAAGCAAGCAATGGGCTTGCTACCCAATGCACATAAAAGCCAAAATCATATCACTGGCTTTTGAGGAAAGAAAAAGTTTTATTATGGGTAAGCTGGCAAGGAAACAGAGGCAACACTCAAATCTGTCTCCCCAGGCTGACAGCTGGAGCAGGTTTTATAGGCAGAGTATAATGAGGTGTGATCTGATTGGATCTTGCCATGAGGTGATGCTAAGCCTTGTTTCTTAATTTGGTCCCTATTCCTCAATCCAAGAACTTTGGTTCCTCCTGTGGTTGCACACCTGGGTCATCTGGGCATGCTCAGCTTATATAATTTGCAACCTAGGGGTCCATGGGAACTAAAAAGCAACTCACCATTTTACTACACAAAGTTGAACCAGATTGGGCTGGTTCTGCAGTTACACCAGAGTGTAAGGAAGGAGGTGCCACAGTGCTATGTCTCCAACTCTATAGTGTTGCAGTAAGGGATCTCAGAAGGAGTCAGGCTAAATTAGAATTTTAGAATTTCCTTAAAATTTCTTTGCATTTCCTATTTCCCAGGCTTTCATTCATTCGGCTAATATGTATTGAAAATTTCTGTGTGTCCATACTCATCTAGGTAGTAAAGACAGCAGTGACAAAAAAAAAAAAATAGCCAAAAAGCCCTCTCATGTTCTCGCAGCTTATATTCTTTGGGGAAGTAAATGAAATGTATTATGTTATTAAGTAGGAAGTGTCTGATTTCCTTAAGGACTAAGTTTGATAGTGGATATCTCTGACATTTCACTTTGACACTTCTTGTTTTATTTTTATTGTAAAGGTACATCCTCAGTCTTTCAAATGCATTTTGGCTCATAAAGCAAAACTCAATTCTATGCTGATTCAAGAAAAATACTAAAACATCATGATCTGAAAAGGCTAAAAGTAATGGGATGGACAAAGGTACACTTGGCAAATAGAAACAATAAGAAAACAGAGGTTAAAATACAGATATCAGACAAAGTAGAACTAAGACAACAAAAGAATTAAATCTGACAAAGGAGAACACTTTATAAAGCTCAAAGTCACCATTTGCAATCATGATATAAAGTTAAGATTATGCATAAAGCAACACAGTACCTACAGATCATATAAGAAAAAACAGAAACATACTAACAATAAAAGACTTTAACACGCAGGTCCATGGACAAAAATAGGAATACAAAAAAGCTAAACAAAATAATCAGTGAGATAGACCTTATAGATATATATCAAATACTATGAGAATAGAAACTAGAAAATGCACCTTCTTTTTAAACACACATGGAATATTCAGAAAAAAATGGGTCAAGCAGCTCCTATTGTTTGACGACAAGGGCAATTAGGTTACTAAGAAAGTAAATGTCACAACGCAGAGATATTACAAACAACACTGATAAAAATGCACAAAATTAGCAGTTAAAAATGAAATAAAAAAACATTAAAAAACTCTTCCACCTGGAAATTTTAAAATTTGTTGATAGTTTTTGAGTGAAAGGGAAATACAAACAGAATTTCTATAAAACAATGATCATGAAGTACTAAAGACTAGAATCAATTGAACATATTTAAAGCAGTGATCAGAGAAAAATTATAGCTTCAAACACTTATAATAGGGGTAAGAGGATCCAGATGGCTGACGAGAGACACCAGCTACCAGACCGTCTCTGTAAGAAGGAGTTTTAGATGAAAGAGAAAAAATGAACACACGTACAGATATAAATCAGATGTGGGTCTGAAGGCAGGGTGCCTGAGACTTTGGGAGACTCCAAGGGAAGAAGTTGCAGTGCAGAACAAGAAGGAACACGGTATCAGTAAAGATCAACCCCCAAGAGGCTTGGAGGCCGGCAAGAAGGGTAGGTGGAGCTGTCTGTTTCTCTGTCCCTCGTGTCTTTGACAGTTGGTGATATCCCGAGATGCTGGAGAGATTTTCTGCCCACACAAGCCCAGAGGCTGCCACCACCAGTGAGCTGGGAACTGCTTGTGGACAGGGGACCAGGCTCTCAGCTCCCCTGGGGCACTTCTCATCCCCACAGACCCAAGCCAGCATGGCAGGCACCACACTGCTTCTCTACCCACTGTGTGCCTTTGTCCTCTCCCAGGGAGCTTCAGCTCCTCAGGTTTCATCTTGCTCATTCCCACATGGACATTTCCCAACTCTGGCCCAGACTGCAGGAGCCACAGGAGTCCAGTGGGTGATATGCGTGACTCCAGAGCCTGGACATTCTGGGTGGATTGCCTCCGGGAGAGAGGGTCAGAGACAACCAGAGTGCTAGTTTTCCTCCATACAGACTCTTTTCCTCCCCTTCCCCTCCTCCACCCATGGTTAGTGAGAGAGACAATTGAGCCATCACACCAAGGCTTCCACAGAGTGTGGGACCAAGGCCTTTCCTCTTGGGTCCTACAGTGGCCTGAGGAGTGCTCAGACTGTGAGCTCCCTGCTCACCGGCCCTCCCTGGTACCTCTTGCCTGGTGGCTCCATCAGAGCAGGGCACATCCTGAGGCAGAGGGACATCAATCCTGCTCGGGCACCCCATGGGCAACTCTGGACAAGTGCACTTCTCCCTGGCATGGTCAGGGATGACCTTCTTGGTCTAGGGAGGTGAGGAAGCCTGCATGGGCAGATCAGGGGCAGAGTGCAGTGTGGGTCCTAGCTGTGGCATGCTCATGGAAGACTCCTTCACCCATGGGAGGGCCTCAGTCTCAGCTCAGGATGGGATCCTGGGCAAGGAACCTCCCTGCCCACAGCACAGTCATGGGGGAGCTCAACCGGCTTGGGCTCCTGCCTGCCAGCAGATGGCAGGGGATGGGGGGGAGACTGTAGAGCAGAGGAGGGGGTAGAGGAGAGAGGCCCAAACTGCGAGTTTGTGAAACTCAGACAGACACCCCTCCACAAACAGTCTTTCTGGTTGGGTGGAGCCACTTCAGCCTCTCGCTGGTGGCTCTGCCAAGAAGCTGGGAGCAGACCTGTGACCCCTGCCAAAACAGCTACTTTGCCAGCTTCTGTGGAGCCTGAGGGCAAGCGTACCCAACCCAGCCACACCCAGCTGCACTCCTTCACCTGCCCCTGCTGCAGCAGAGATTAAGGACTCACCTGGAAGTTCCAGTGCCTCACCCACCACCTGGGGCATTCA
The DNA here is from genome assembly GCA_963574885.1 of Lepilemur ruficaudatus. Lineage (NCBI taxonomy): Eukaryota > Metazoa > Chordata > Mammalia > Primates > Lepilemuridae > Lepilemur > Lepilemur ruficaudatus. Next base: position 15,818 of record CAUYRT010032742.1, read on the forward strand.
AGTGCTTTTCCTGTGGGACTAGAGCTGATCACAGGACCCAGAAACAAAATTACAGCTTCTTCCTTCTGGCAAGTGCCACCTACTGGCAGGGAGGTCAATTTGCACACCCTGCACAGCATTTACTGACTCAATCTTACAGGGTGTGTGGATCCAAGGAGTGGGAATCTGGGGGAGCGCTACCACCTCCCACAAAAAAACTGCCCTACTGGACAAGGACATAAAGATCCCAGCCTGGGGCCATAGCATACAAGTGTTTAAGCTCCTCCCCTGTGAACAGCCCTTCCAGTTTGGAGAGCTTCTTCTGACCCTCCTACCAGTGGCTCCCCCTACTGGCTGGAAAAGCAACTTCGGAGCCATGCTGAGGCTTTGCAAAGCCTTTCAGACTCCCGCGCTCCAGCCATGGTCTGTCTTGCTCCTCCTCCCACCTCAGTAATAGAGATCAAGAAAACCCCTGGGAGCTATAAGCTTCCTCCTAAAGCTTGGGGCACTCAAATACTCAACTAGGGGACCAGAGTTTACCACAGACACAAAAGAACATCTGGACAGCTGGCTCTATCACACAAACATCAAACAATGACCTGGAGAACAGTGATATGGCCCACGATAGCATCTTCCAACTCAAGCAAACAGGGTATGGCTGATAAACACTCAAAAGTACCACCCGCCATCAGCAAGAGTAAGCTGATCTAACTCAAGACACACCGTTGGAAAAAGTTGAAGGCAGAAAGTCAGAGGTAACCCAAGAGGTATACCAAAACAGCTAGAACACCCCATAGGCAACTCAGGACTAGCACTCCTCTCCCTGGCATGCTCAGGGATCACTTCTCGGGGACCCAGACACAGGCCTTTAAGCCAGGCCTAGCACCCCCAGGTCTCAACTGAGAGGCCAGATGAGAAGGAATCAGTGAAAGAACTTCAGAAACAAGAAAAATCAGAGCAAAAGTATATTCCCAAAAGAAAATAATAACTCTCTACCAGTGGATTCCAACCAAAATGAAAAGATTGAAATGACAGACGAATTTTGAATATGGATTGCAGGGAAGCTCAATGAAATACAAGAGAAAACAGAAGCCCAACACAAATAAACCACAAAAACAATGCAGGAAATGAATAAAAAAATTAGTAAGGAAATGGAATTATTTAAAAAAATCAAATAGAACTTATGGAAATGAAAAATCCATTCCAGGAAATACAAAACACAGTGGCAAGCCTTAAGAATAGACTAGGTCAAGCACAAGAAAGAACCTCAGAGCTTGAAGACAACACCTCCGAGTTAAACAAATCAGTCAAAAGAAAGAACTGAGAAAACAGAGACCTAGACCTATGGATCAGAACAGAGAACCCAGATATAAAACCATCATCATATAGCCATCTGATCTTTGACAAAGCATCTTTGACAAAAACATACACTAGGGAAAAGAATCCCTGTTCAATAAATGGTACTAGAAAAATTGGATAGCCACATGTAGGAGCCTGAAACAGGATCTACACCCTCACCACTCACAGAAATTAATTCATTATGGATAACAGACTTAAACCTAAGGCATGAAACTATAAAAATTCCAGAAGAAGAGGTCAGAAAAACTCTTCTAGATATTGGCCTGGGCAAAGAACTTATGAAGAAGAGCCCAAAAGTAATCACAGCAGCAATAAAAATAAAAATTCGATCTGATCAAATTAAAAAGCCTCTGCACAGCCAAGGACACAATCAATAGAGCAAATGGACAACCTATAGAATGAGAGGAAATCAGAGCAAATATTTGCATGCTATATATCCAATAAAGGGCTAATAACCAGAATCTATAAAGAACTTTAGCAAATCAGCAAGAAAAAAAATAAATAAACCAATTAAAAAGTGGGCAAAAGACATGAACAGAAATTTTCAAAAGAAGGTAGACTAATGGCCTTAAACAAGCATATGAAAAAATGTTCAACATTTCTAATCATCAGGGAAATGCAAATCAAAACAACAATGAGATATCATCTAACTCCAGTGAGAATGGCTTTTACCAAAAAGTCCCAAAATAACAGATGCTGGTGCAAATGCAGAGAGAAAGGAACACTTATACAAGGTTGGTGGGACTGCAAACTAATGCAACAGCTACAGGAAGTAGTATGGAGATACCTCAAAGAACTAAAAGTAAACCTATCATTTGGTCCAGCAATCCCACTACTAGATATTTACCCAAAAGAAAAAAGACATTTTATTAAAAAGACACTTGCACTCCAATGTTGATAGAAGCACAATTCACAATCGCAAAGATGTGGAAACAATCCAAGTGCCCATCAATACATGAGTGGATCAATAAAATGCAGTGTATATATATACCATGGAGTGTTACTCAGCCATAAAAAAATAGTGAACTAACCTTATGTAACAACCTAGATGGAACTGGAGACCATCCTTTTAAGTGAAGTATCACAAGAATGGAAAAACAAAAACCATATGTACTCCCTACTAAATTGAAACTTCCAGATCAAGACTCATGTGCATATATGGCAATAAAATTGTACAGAAATCAACCAGGTGGGAGGGGGAGGAGGGGATGGGTAAATTTACACATAATGGTACAATGCACACTGTATGCATGATGGGCACACTTATATCATTGACTCAAACTATACAAAAGCAATTCATGTAACCAAAACATTTGTACCCCCGTAATATTCTGAAATAAAAAATAAAATAAAATAGCAAGATAAATTAGTAAAAAACACACTTATAATAGTCAATATAAAGGAATGAAAATAAGTTAATTAAATTGTCAACTCAAATAGCTAGATAAAGAATACAGCAAGCCAAAAGAAGCACAAGGAAGAAAATAATAAAGGTAAAACCAGAATATAATAACATTAAAAAAAAGTAGTAGATCTAATTAATAAGCCAAAATCTTCTTTCTTTGAAAAAAGTTAACAAAGTAGATCACTAGCTAACTTATTCAAGGAAAGAAACATTGAAAGCATACATACGTAAAACATTAAGGGGTAAATAACCATCGATATGGAAATTTAGAAATGAAAGCAATTACTTTGTATACATGTATACAGATAAATTTGAAAACCTAGATGAAACTGATAATTTTCTAAGGAAATACAGTTTACCCAAATTAATCCCAGTAGAGAAGGAAATTTTCCTAGAAGAAATATAGATACTTATCAATAAACTACCACAAAAAAAGCAAGCCCAGATGGTTTCACAGGGAAATTCTACCAAACTTTCAGAGACCACATAGTCCCAATATTGTATACATTGTTTCAAAGCATAGAACATGAAGGAAAACTTGGTCATTAAAAATGAAATGTCCGATTTTGAATCAAAAGTGTGGTTTATTATATCTCAAACAAGAAGCAGTACAATTACTCAAAGTATGTGCCTGAACTATCAACACAGTTTTGCCATCTTAACAGTAGCTTGTTTATGCCAGCAGTGACGAAGCGTGGAGAACGAGTGGCAATGAAATCGCAAAAGGTGCTCTCCACAGTTTCTTGAGAATTGAATATTTTTCCTTGCAATAAGTGGTCCAAAGCCTGGAAGAAGCGGTAGTCAGTTAGTGAAAGGTCTGGTAAATACAGTGGATGACAGAAAGTTTCCAAGTTCAGCTTCTGTAGTTTGAGCAGTGTTGTTCGTGTGACATGTGGTTCAGTGTTCTCTTGCAAGAGGATTGTCCTGTTTCTATTGACAAATCTCGGCTGCTTAATTGCAAGTATCCTCATCATTTCATCCAATTGGTTGCAGTAGACATCTGCTGTAATCAGTTGACCAGGTTTCATGAAGCTGTAGTGATAATACCAGTGCTGCAGCACCAAACAGACACCATTAGGTTTTTCTGAAGAATATTCAGTTTTGGACTGTGTTTTGGCACTTCATGTTTATCCAACCATTGTACCAAATGCTTGTATTTTCAAAGAGGATCCATTTATCATCACATATACTAATACGGTGTAGAAATGGTTCGCCTTTATGTTGTAGCAACAAAGAAAGGCAAGCTTCGAGACGATTTGTCTTGACGCTTGTTTAATTCATGCAGAACCATCTATCCAGCTTCTTTACTTTCCCCATTTGTTTCAAGTGGTCCAATATTGTTGGAATAACAATGTCAAACCTTGTTGCTAATTCATATGTAGGTTTAGATGGATTCACTTCCACTATAGCTTTCAGCTCACCATTATCCCCCCTGGTTTCAGGTCATCCATGTGGCTCATTTTCCAAGATTAAAATCATCAGAATGGAACTTTTCAAACCATCAACATATTATACATTCATTAGCCACGTCTTTCCCAAACACCTCACTGATATTTCGAGCTGTCTGCTCTGCACTGGTCCCACAACGGAACTCATATTTCAAAATAACATGAATTGTTGGCTTATCCATGATTTCACAAAAATTGTTCTAAAAATTTTTTGAAAGATAATCACAAGCCCAAACATGCATTTGAAAGACTGAGGATGTACCTTTACAACAAAAATGAAACAAAAAGTGTCAAATTAAAATATCAGAGATATCAACTGTCAAACTTAGTACTTAAGAAAATCAGACATTTCATACTTGATAGCTTAACAGCTAAATCATGACGATCTCTGGCCTGAGAGAATTACAGGATATTAGCATACCAAGCAAGACCATACCAAGCAAGCCCATAGCACTGTTGTACTGGAGTAACATTGTAGGGCACTATCATACAGTAGTACAATAGTACCCACAGGATTTCCACCTCCTAAAGTTGGCAGTATGGCGTGGAAAAAAGTGCAAGTCCTTCTTAGTCAAATAATCCTAGATTCCAGCTCTGCATCTAAATATTTAGGCCCCTAAGAAAACTATTTAAATTCTCCAAGCTTGACTCTCTTCACTTGCAAACACTGATAATAAAACATACTTTATAATGTTAAGAAAATGTAATTGGATAATATAAGGGTAAACGCCTATAATGATGCCTTGGAATACTAGGAGATTTAGCAATATTGTTTGGTTTCCTTCTCTCTTAGTTCAAAGTTAAGCAAGCAGCAGGGTTGCTTTGTGAGTCCCAGGGACTCAAATTTTGCATCATTCTCACTGTCAGACACGCATGCAGTATCGTTCATACATTTAGTACCTTCCGTATTATAGTCTGCACTGACGTTTTAATTACTCACAGAAAACATCTCAAATTTCAACATCTGGAAATGAAATGTATTATAAGAGGACAGGAGGGAAGAGAGAGGGTATCAAATTACTTTTTATATTCAGCCTACTTACAAAAACAAAATTAATTCTGTAAGTTTTGTACATGCTCCCAATGTTCACTTATACAGGACTCTTTATAAGTGTTTCACTGAAGTGTTTCCATTGAATAACTGGCAAAGCCAGGTAGAGAAACAAAGACATATCTTTAAAGAGGTTGTGCAATCTCTGTCATTGGTACCATTCTTCCCTTTATAGCTGCAAGTTTATTTTTGATACTATTTACATGGTGGTACTGAAATTTCAACCACATCTGTTACAGGAGAAATTTGGGGGTCAGAAGAGAGAATCTATTCGAATGTAGAGCCATTTGATCTAAAAGGTAGGCAGAGGTGGTCTCAGTTAATGTGAGGGCCATTTATAATGAAACAATAGATGGAAATGTGCCTATAACAACAGAAAACCCAGGTTTTGGTTTTTTGCTGTTTCACAAAGAATATGGTCAAAGACTAAAAGGAATACATGTACCTCGCGTAGAGAAGTTTTCTGGAAAAAAAAAATTACTCCAGTGGAAAAGTGTGTTTGACATCAAGTATTTTAGGAGAAAACCTAACTTCAGCATTACTACTGTCGAAGGAAATGAGAGCCAGACAGCAGGTAAAACAGAAAGGTAAATGTTATTCAGTAACTATTGCAATAGAGGAAGTGAGACCTGGGCTCAATTCTAAAGACACAAGGATGAGTAGGGATTCACAGCCAAGAAGCAGGGTGAGGATCAGTAGATGGAAAATTATGAGGAAGAAACATCAAGGATAAGGAGGATCTGGCTAAAGTGGCTTTGTAAGGTTCTTGCTGAAGGCCAGCCAGGGTGGTCAGATGTTGATGATAGAGAATGAGTAATCTGGTTCACTAAATTGACCCAGCAGGATTCTTGCTAAGGATGGACTAAAAGGGCCAAGGACAGAGCCTAAAGGTGAGGTGTAGTCAAAAAGAAAACTCAGAGTCTTTTAATCAAAAATTTGGTTAAAGAGAGAGTCTTTGTCGCCGAGGGAGAGAGACCAACCTGAGGTCAAAGCTGACCCTCCCGACAAGGGGAGCCAGTGGGCAGCTGAGCAGAGAAGACCCAGCGTCATCCAGTGGGCACCTGAGGCAGCAGAGCTGTAAGTACTAGGGAGGGTCTGAGGCTGCTACTTCATTCTCCCAGAGGAAGAGTAAGAGTGACTCTGAGGATGAGGGCAGGGGCTTTGGGTAGGGAGGACTTTGAAGAGAGGATGTGGGTAGGACTGGAGGAACTTTATTTGTCACTCACCTTCTTGAAGACCCAAGATGAGGCCTGATCCCCCCTCCCAATGCCCCAGAAGTGAGTTAGCTCCAAGTCTCACCTGATGATTCTCTCGCCCCTGCCCCCAGCTCTGGATGGCTTTGGGGCACTTACACGAGCTCTTCAGTGAAACAGTTGCTTAGACGTCATCCGGGTTATGTATTCTATCCAGAAAAGAGAAAAGAGCTATTCTATCCAGAACTCACTGTGGAATGTTAGACCACACAGTACCAGCCAGTGAGGACCACACAACTGAAGAAAATAAAAAATCCCTCTGATTTCTGTACTCACTCCCACAACAGGGCTATCTAAAGCAAATCCACTCAAGGACCAAAAAGAGAGTCCATCGTGTATTAGTTGTTACTTCTTCCCTACCTTGAAGCTGAGGTTGCATAGCACCTCACGTGTAGTGTGAACATGTTCCCAGAATTTAGAGCCTCCCTAAGGTTCAGCAGTGCTGATGCTCCTAAAACAGCTACCAAGGGAGAGAGAAGGAAAAGGTGAAGAGGAGGAGGGTGTTAGTATTAAAAAGAAAAGATGCAGTGGAGCATCTTTTAAATTACTAACCCACCTACCTGGCACGGCGGCACCTACTGCTGGGGAAATGTAATTAAAAACAAAATCACCTGCCAGCACAGAGAAACTGCTCCACACAAGAAGAGAAAGCAAGAGGTTTTATTATTGAATCAGCATTAAAACAGAATGTGATATGCATAATCCGCTAAAGAAATTGCAAAGACAGAAAGAAATCTCATCCTTTTACACAGCCAAGCAGATGTAACCCCTTCCATACACGCCCTCAAGATAAACGATAGCTAGTACCCAAGTAAGAGGACTTGACAGCAACATTTGTCATACGTAGTTCCTCTTAAATTCACCTAATAATTGGTGTAGCCACCATGTTTGCTAATTCACTTTCTCCAAAGGAAAAATAAATTTTTCATATACTTCTGATAGGAGGTAGGTTAGCAACTTGGAGTCAGGCACATGACCAAAGTTAGGCTACTTCCCTCTCACAGAATCTGAGAGCACTATTTCCCTTGATGGCTACATTTCAAAAGGATAGCTCCCAAGTCCTTGAGGAAAAGATTCCTGGGCTGTAAAACTGACAAGAGACTTAGTTAGCATATAAGAGGATTTACAGACATCTCAAAGGGGCAGAGAGAGAACTCAAAATTACAAGTTTTTTAAAGTAAATGCTCTAAGGAAAGCGGTGAGGGGGTCTCTTTCCCTTCTGGCACCAGGGAAAAATTTTCTGTTCTGCTTGTATTTACCGTTACACTGTATCTGCCTTATTTGCCACTTATTTTCAATGCCTCACACCGGGAATGAGGCATTCATTCCCATGCAGCAATGCATTCAATCCTGCAATAAGTATTAGCTCATTCAACCATGCAACATTGCTCTAAGTATTAGCTCATTCAACCATGCAACATTGCTCTAAAAGATAGTAAACAAAATAGAGAAAGCCCTGTCCTCACAGAGCTTCTATTTTAGTGGGGGGAGACAAACAAAAAGAAACAAACATTATATATATTGTACATAATGTTAACATCATATGGTAACATATATGATGTGCTATGAAGAAAAATACAACAGAGTAGAGATTATAAAGCATCATGGAGAGCTACATGTGCTGGGCTATCAGGGACAGCATCTCAGAAACCTGAAAGAAGTGAGAGGGAAGTCATGTGGAGGGCATTATGACAGGGGTAGGCGGGTGCATTTCGTGTTAATAAGTATGTCTAGGCCCACAAGGTTTCTCAATCTCAGCACTATTGATATTTGGGGTCAGATAATTCTTAGTTGTGAAGAGCTGTGCATTGTAGAATTAATAGCAGAACCCCTAGCCTCTACTCACTGGTTGCCAATTTGACAACCAAAAACATCCCCAGACCTTGCCAAATGTTTCTGATGGGGAAGAAGGACAAAGTCACCTCTAGCTGAGAATCACTGGTCTAAGATGTAACCTTGGAGGTCAGTCTAAGGCAGTGATTCTCCAATTCGTGGAGTAAAACTAAAGCAGAACTTAGAAGGAAACATAGCTCGAAATATGTAGAAGAGAGACAGAATGTCAATAATCTAAGTGCCTATCTCAAAAAGCTAGAAAAACAAAAGCATATGAAACCCAAATCAAGTATAAGAAAGAAAATAGTGAAGATAAAAACAAAAATCAACAAAATGCAAAATAAGAATGCAATAGAAAAAATCAGCAAAGCTAAAAGCTAACAAAGTATATAAACTCCTAGCAAGAATGATCAAGAAAAGAGATAAGCACAAGTCATTAGTATCAAACATAAAAAAGAGTACCACAAATCTTACAAACATTAACACCATAAGATATTATGAAAAACCTTATGCTAATGGCTTTGAAAATGTGGATGAAATGAACAATTCTTACAAAATGCAAAATATCAAAATTGAAACAAAATGAAATAGAAAATCTGGATAGTACTATACTCTATATTTAAATAAATTGAACCTATAACTTAAAACTTCCCCACAACGAACTCTTAAGGCCTACATACCTTTACCAATGAATTCTTTCAAATATTTAAGGAAGAAATGATACTAATATGCCAAACTCTTCCAGAGGATAGAAAAAAATAAAAATACTTTCCACCCGGTTTTTATGAAGCCAGCATAATCTTATTACCAAAAACATGATAAGGATATCACAAGGAGAGGGGGAATTATGATCTTTCATGAACATCAATTCAAGCATTCTAAACAAAATATGATCAAATTTAACCAAAAGTTACATTAAAGAAATATTTCATTTTTGACAAGTTGAATTTATTCCAGGAATGCAATGTTTAACATTTGAAAAACAGTATAATATCAATAAATTCATAAAAAGTATGTGATAAAATTCAACACCTATTCATGTAAACTACAGAGATAAAAACTTCCTCAATCTGATTAAAAATATTTACAAAAATCCTACAGCAAACATAACACTTAATGGGGAAATATTGAAAGCTTTACTGAGACTGGAAATGAGGCAAAAATATCTACTATCAGCATTTCAATTGAATGTTATACTGGAGGTGCTAACCAGTGCAATAAAATAATAAAAAGAAACAAAAGATGTTTTTTAAGACTGCCATTAGTCACAAATTATGTATGTAAAAAATCCAAAATATGCTAGATGTCCAATTATAATTTATAATGCATTTAGAAGCCAATATACCCAAAAAAAGTATTTCTATAAACTAGTAACAATTATAAAAATTGTTAAAAAGTACCACTAGGAGGGATTTCCGACTATGATAGCACAAAGAAGTCAGTGAATCCTCTCAGGAAAAAAAGGTATAAAATTGGACAAAAGTATCCAGAATAATGATTTCACAGTTCTGGGAATTAACCAAAAGAGTACCCAAAATATTGAGATGCATTTTATTCTTAAGAAATTGCTAGAGTTTAATATAAAAAACAGCAGGACTCTAAAGGCTTCTTGGCTGAGAGTGTTTCCACCCTTCTCCCCAACCCTCACGGCTAAGTCAGAAAGAACTATATATAGTTCTATAGTTTAACCAGTGTGGAGGTGTCTGGGAAAGCTGACAGCTTTGCTATTGGGAGGGGGGCCCTGGGGCGGGGCAGTGGGGGGGATTTCAACTGGACAAGGGAGGAGAGAGAGAAAGAGCATGGTAACAGGGAAGAAAGTACTCAAGAGTCTCCTGAATGTTTGTTAGTGACAAAGTCAATAGGACATTAATGGGGGGAAACCGGAAGCTTCACTAGCCTGAGATTGAGGTCCTGGTTGTGGTAAGTGGTAGACAAGCCAGAAATTTAGCAGGAAGATCCTGGAAATGACAGTCATAGAAGAATTGAGATAAATTCTTCAAATGTTTAACACTTGTGTGTTGGGAAGACACAAAAAGTCCAGGGAAAAAGCAAAATCCAAGGGAGACTTGGATGCAAACCACACACAGATCTGTCAGCAGAGGATGAAAGGTTTACGAGCTTGAGGTGATTAGCATAATATCTGTTCCTATCACTTACTGACCACTCAGATACAGAAAACAAAGGCAACCCCTAGAAAGCTATATAAATAGTAATAATAAAATAGATATAATAATAAAAGTCAGTGACGGCACACAACAGAGGAGTCAGATTATAAAACAAAATGGAGAGTTCCCACAATATATTATGAAAATGTCTAGTTTGTCAACCAAACATTACAATACATGCAAAGAGACCTAAAAATGTCACCGATACTCAAATTAAATAAATAAACAATGCAATCAATAGAAAATGACTCTGGGCACAGATGGTAGATTTACCAAATCTATACTGACAGCATACCCCCAAGAGAGCAGCCCTCAACCGATGACTAGCAGTATCCAGAGTTGGTACATTGACATGTGTTTTACGCTGACACCCAGTTTCCCCAGTGAGATTAAACTAGTCACCTACAGTCATGGCTGGCTTCATACTGCACCCTTTATAAGCTGCCTTCACTTCCTTGTCTCACTTCCCACTTCTATACAGTTTCCTTTCATTCCTCTTCCCCAAATATAGTAATAATTCAAATCAATAAGAATTCTAATGTTTATGGTGATTTACTAATTAAGGAAACAGAGACTCTGAAAATCACTTTCATATGGTTATCTTTTTTTATTTTTTAGTGACCTCACTCAGAAAACTGGAAGTTGTCAGAATAAAAATAGAGTCACTTGTGTTTAAAAAAGAAAAAACCCTGATAAGTGGAGCTGGGAAAGGCCATGAAGGGAGGGTTCTCATGCATAAATGACTGACAACAAAATTGTCACAAAAGACAGCAAAAACCACAACCTTCTACAAAGGCCATCGCAACCTTATGTAAAAAAATACTTCTGTAAGGACATCTGCCCAGCAACTGACTATGCAGCCTGGACTGTCACCACCCTTGTTATCAATCCTTGTAGCCAAGGATAATTATCTCGAAACAATTACATAATCCCCCTCATTTTTCCTTTAAAAGCCTGTGTCTTCCTTTATCTCCCTGAATATGCACATAGTTTACTATGCCATACGTATTCCCATTGCAATGCCCTATTCTCAAATAAATATTGTCTTTTAGAGAGCCTCTCTCTGTTATTTAGGTTGCCAAAACCGTTTAGTGATTTAATTTTCTTTTTGCCACCTACCTCTGTATGTCTCTTCTAATAACTTATTAACTTTGATTGGTCTTTCCTTTTCTTCGGAGAACTTACTAAAATTTATGACAACATTATTATTTATTTATTTATCTCTTTCACCTCAAGACTGTAAGTTCCACAAAGGCAGAGATGATATCTGTTTTATTCAGCTATGTACATACTTGATGTCAAGCAATCTTTGTTGAATAAATTAATGAATGTATGAATAATCTGGTCTCAAACAGAAAAAGTATTTGTGGTGGAGATTTCCAGTACTCACCTTTATTTAATTCTCTTCTTCCTGAAATCCGGAAAAATTATACTTCCACACCCCATTGCAGGGCCATATATCCAGTTCTGGTCAGTGGTTTGCGAGTAAGTGGCACATATCACTTGATTTCCAGGATGAGACTCTGGAGTGTTTTCTTCCCTGTTATAGTGACCAAGAAGGCCACGTGTTCCAGATGGTGCCATTACAAGTGGGTACAGCCTCGACCAGTCCAGGTGCCCAGATCTGTCTGGAGCAGAGCAAGGCTCTCTGTTGATCCACTTTGGACATGTACCATGAGTGAGAAATAAACCTGAGTTGTGTTAAGCCAGAGAGATTTTAGAATTGCTTATTACTGAGTCTTCCTCAATAATGAATCTATTATTGAGTCTATCTTGAGTCTTCCCAGTATAGGTTTGAACAAAGGTGAACAATAAAAATCTTTCCAAATCTTCATTCTTAAGATGCCACATTTGTTTTTGTTTGGTGTCTTATAGCACAACTCAGCCTCATTTTCTATTGGAAATCCACTGAAGCCCAAAATGTATTCAATGGACTTTTTGAACTATACTGTAAGTATACCATAAATACACTATCAATATATTATAATCTTTTCTGGTGTAATGCATCTGGAGCACAACACTAAGGTAACCTATAAGGTATGCAGCCTGCAGAATTGGCTCTGTTTCTAACTGACAAAGTGGCCTTCACCAGTCACCTAATTTTCCCAGTCTTGCTTTTGTCATTATAGTGTGAAGAAACCTTGGTTAAATTTAAAAAATGCTACAGGTCACAATTAGAAATCTTAGGAATAAAAGATACACAAGTACTTAAAGTCTTTTAAGTCTTGGACTGGTTATTCCCTCCTTCCTAAGTAAGATAAGAGATGTTGTAAGGCATATTCCAGATCCTCAGGAGCATAAGAAACTAAGAAAATAGACCAATAGCCAAAACCTCTTCTTAAAATTTAAATTTAAAAATATAATTTTATTCATGCCGCAAGCATCTAAAGATAAACCACCTATACTTATTGCTGTATTTGCTAAGAAAAAGTGAGACACTGACCAAGATTTTCAAGAGATTTCATCTCCTTCCTAGAATATTCATCTAACATTGAATACAAAGTTCCCGTGTAAACTTTTCCTGGAATGTAATCTTTAACCTAGAAACAAGTAAAACATGACACAGTACATTTACCATATGAAATATATTTACTGTAGAAAATAAATAGCATCTATTTACCTAAGTTGTAAATAAGCCATGTGAATCAGACCCATCACTATATACATCTATACAGCTATATACATCATATAGCTCCTGTAATTAAAAAACAACTCCAACCCTGCATCAAGTCCCTCTATTTGAATGGTGCATAAAACAAAAGTGCTTTATTAAAGCTTGATTTCTCTGACATTTATAAAATATACTATTATCTCAAAGGGTGGCCCAGGATCCTCAACACAACAACTGACATTAAAATATTTTCTTTCTTTTCTTTTTAAATAACACATGACATTCACAGGGCAGACCAGCACAATTCAATTCACATGCCTAGTTCCCGTAATCCTAGCTAAAGACTGTCTAGTAGAATCAGTACTTTCTATATATGAAACATATCGCTAAAGTTCCCTGGCTCTACCTGAGGCCCACATCAGAACAGGGCAGGTAGGTGTCCAGAAGCCTCCATGCTAAAACTATCCCACAGGTTCATTCTAATGTTCAAGAAGCCACTGTATTAAATGACTGAATTAATCAGGAAAAGCTAGGCTATTCAGTAATACCGCCAAAATATCAAGAGCTTAACAGAACAAAGCCTATTTTCTAACTCAAAGTCTGTTGCAGGTCCAGGAGGCAACTTGGGGCAACTCCTCCAGCAGCTCAGCAATCCATGTCCTCGGTGCCTCTACCAACCTCTCAAACATCTCAAACATGCAGCCTCCCTAGTTGACACAACAGGGAAAAAGAATGCTGAGAGAGTCTCTTACTGGCAATTAAACGATTCGACCCCAAAATAACACGTTACTTTTGCTTATGACCCACTTGCCAAATGTAGCCACCTGGCCCCACCTATCTGCAAAGAGATAGGGAAGTGAAACACTCTGTTACTAAATGAAGAGGAGAAGAGAGGAGGGTGTGGATAAGCCCTAAAAAATCTTTATCAAAATGCCTCACCATCTACCTAAAGACTAGGGGAAAAAATTCAGTTCTTTTGCCCACTTTTTGATAAGGTGGTTTTTTTCTTGCTAACTTGCTTGAGCTATTTATAAATTCTGGTTATTAGCCATTTATCAGATATGTAGTTTATGAATATTTTCTCCCATTCTGTAGGATGCATCTCAAAAGAAGAAAGATAAATGGCCAAAAAACACGTGAAAAAATGCTCAAAGTCACAAATCATCAGGGAAATGCAAATTAAAACCACAATGAGATATCACCTTACCCCAGTTAGAATGGCTTTTATTAAAAAGTCCAAAAACAATAGATGCTGGTGTGAATGCAAAGAGAAAGGAACGCTTATACACTGTTGATAGTACTGCAAATTAGTACAACCTCTATGGAAAACAGTATGGAGATTCCTCAAAGAACTAAAAGTAGACCGACCATTTGATCCAGCAGTCCCATTACTGGGTATCTAGCCAAAGGAAAAGAAGTCATTTTATTAGAAATACACCTGCATGCAAATGTTTATTCCAGCACAATTCACAATTGCAAAGATGTGGAATCAACCCAAGTGCCCATCAGTTCATGAGTGGATTAATAAAATGGGGCATATGTACACCATGGAGTACTACTCGGTCATAAAAAATGAATTAATACCTTTTGAAACAATCTGGATGGAACTGGAGATCATTCTTCTAAGTGAAGAATCACAAGAATGGAAAAACAAACAGCATGTGTACTCACTATTAAATTGGAACTAACCAATGAGCACACAAGTACACAGAGGGAAGTAAAATCCAGTGGAAAGAAACCAGGGGGTAGCGGAAAGAGGGGAGGGGAAGAAACCAACCTAATGGGTACCGTGAACACTATTTGGATGACGGGCACACCTATAGCCAGAACTCAAACACTACAAAAACAATTCATTTAACCTAAAATATTTGTACCCCCTTAATATTCTGAAATTTTAAAAAATAAAATTCACTTCGTTACCCAGCAGCCCATAGGAAAAATGCACACTCTGAATACTTCTTATCGTTTTAAAAAACAAAGTCAAAAATCTTAACATAAGCTTAATGTGAGCACCAAAGCCCTACCTTATCTGGACCTGCCTACCTCCCCAGCCTCATCTACCTCTCTTCCCCACATCCTGAGCATGGAAATTACACTAAATTTCCTTTCTTTCTGAACACACCATGTTCACTCTGGGCCCTCACCCATTCTGTTCCTCCTGCCTGGAACACTCTTACCTGGTCTCTTCTTTTAGCTAATTACTACCCATCATTTGGAGCTCAGCTTACGCATCCCCTTCCAATCACTCCACTCTAGGGTATGTTTCTCCTTGTTTTATGGTCCCATAACACCCTGAATTTTTCTGTCACCACACTTCTTCTACTTCTAATTGTTCAACTATCATTTATAAACATCTGCTTAATATTTACCTTCCCTACAAAATTATGTTTAAGGACCATGTTTATCTTTTACTCTGAGAACTCACTATACATGCTCAATAAATATGGACTTACTTGTACTACTTTCCTGTCGCTGCTGTAATAAGTTACCACAAACTTAACACCTTAGAACAGCACAGATGTGTTATCTCACAGTCCTGAAGGTCAGAAGTCCAGCATGGGTCTCACTGGGCTAAATCTGGGGTTGCATTCCTGCTGAAGGCTCTGAGGAGAGCCTTTTCCAGCTTCTAGAGGCCACCCACATTCCTTGGCTCATGCTCCCTTTCCATCAATGGCATTAATCTCACCTCTGATTTTGCCTTCATATAACCTTCTCTGACTCTGACTCCCCTACTTCCCTCTTTCCCTTATAAGGATCCTTGCGATGACATTGGGCCCACCTGGATGAACAATCCAGAATAATCTCCCCATCTCAAGGACCTTAACTTAATCACATCTGCCAAGTCCCTTTTGCCTTATATGGTAACATATTCCCAGGCTTGGGGGATTAGAATGTGGACGTCTTTGGAGATTGGGGAGCATTATTCTGCCTACCATACTGACTGACTCTCCATTATCTCATTTCTTGCAGAGAGGAGCCTTACAAAAATGAGACTTGTAAACCTTTGTTCCCCATCTAAAGAAGCAGCTCAGTTATTTGAATAAGCTGGTCTAGAAGGAAGTTTCTCTGAGTTTCCAAAAGAATCTTAACAGGGCCTCTACCCATTCCCCTCTCAACTCCACGTACATTGCACCACTCAATCCTCCCACAGGTGAGAAAGTAAAAGTATGAAAAGGGTAAAATGCCCCCTTTTGACCTACAACAAGCTAGAAGAAGACAGAAATAAAACCTCTCTTTGTATACCCCAGTAAATACGTACTTGGTGACTGCCCACCATTATACGTGCTGGGGTACAGATGAGGTCCCACTTCCATGGAGTTATATTCTAGGGCAGGAGACCTGCTACAGGGTTCCCATATGCAAATGCCCTGCTGGGCTAGACAGAGAACACAGACGTGTGAAGAAGTCAAGTGTGAGACCATAGGGAGTGGTGACTGTGTTGAGCTGGAGAGTTTCTACTTGCCCAAAGACATTCTGATTCAAAAGTGAAATATATCACTATGCTGAGCAAAGAACACCAGCCAGCAACTTAGACCAGCAGCACCCCATCCATCACCCACAGGGTTGCCATCCAAGATAAACAAACAGATGAAACATTTTGAGAGGAAAATAAGACAGGCTTCCAGGATGGCAAATACTGAATGTAGAAGAGGGATGCTTTGGCTTTTCAGAGAAGGGAGCCTCTTCTAAGGCACTGCCTCTACCAAGAATTTCCAGTGAGGAACTCAGATCTCGGAAGAGGCATCTTCTCTGGCCTGTGGTTATAAAATGAAACAAACCAAAGTTCCACTTTGATTAGAAGGGCCATTAGAATAATAAGAAAAAATTGTCTCTTCTTTGGAAAATCTTGCAAGCCAACAGCAGAGTTGAGAGAGTTAGGTGTTAGCAAATCTAGGCAGAAGCTGATAAGAGAAAAATTGCTCTTTCATTTTTTGTAATATATTCCAGAAACCACATATCATAGACAATGTGATCATTTGACTATTCTGAGGGTTTTTTTTTTTTTTTTGTCTAGTACTTGACTTTGATCCTGTGAGCAACTTAAGTTCAGCTGTGTATTTTTTACACTACACTCCTTCCAGTAGAAGTGAGTTCATATCCTGTCTCACAGGTTTTTTCATGGTCCAAGCTAATGTCTTTAATGTTTGGCACCCACCCTCAGTGAGATGTTTCACATGTCTGGTTGCCAGCTGCTTTTGCGAGAGTTCTTTCTAGCTTATGGGTTTGGCAATAAACAGTATAATTTGTTGCTGTGTTCTCTGCATGTTAGCATGAGGCAAGCTTGGTCCAGAAATCAGTATGTGGGGGGAAAAGGACATGAGCTTTTAAGTGTAAGTGTAAGTATAGGTATAGGTATAAGTACAAATATAATTATATGAGTGCAAGTACATGCATAGCCTGGTAGCTCAGGGGGTCTTGGATGTGGTGGCAGAGCAGGGTTCTCATGTACACAACACTCATTTACACTTGATTGATAAGACACCTAGGGACCCTTCAGGGCTTTTATTTCTATTTTTGCTCTAAACTGCTACCTTCAGCGGAGAAACAAGGATATATGAAATACTGATTAGCCAAGTTACTAGTCTAGAGAAAATTTGAGGGAGAAAAATATATTGAATAGAAATAATGAATTGACTTTGGGCATTCAATGATCCATGGTGAGGTTAGTTGAGTTGTAGAAGTCCAGGTGTTTTAACAGCTTATGTAGTAGACTTCAGAGATGATCTTGGTCAGGAAGAGAAAATAGATTTCATCTCAGTATCGTCCCTGGCCACCCACTGGTGACAGTTTGGATGGCGAGGCTGGCACACAAGCTCAGAGGGAATGGGCCCTGAGCACTGAGTAATCCCAGCCACAGGTGCAGGAGGAAGGGTTGACAGTGTGCACAGCAGGTATTTGCCTTCCCTGAATAGCCCAATATCTTCACTGCACAAACTAAAAAGTGAGAACCACAAGAATTTAAGTGATTTGTCCAAGGCCTCACAGCCACTTAGAAGCAGCTTTGGAACTCCCTAGTATGCTAACTCCAACCAGCGTTCCTTTCATCACACCATTCTGTCTAGCACCTGACCCACTCTTATAAATAAGAATAACTCACACTGCAGATAAAGTGAGACTATAACATGACTATGGTAGGCCAAGAAAAGGCCCCCAAAAGATGTTCATGTCCTATTCCCCAGAACATGTTACTACATTACTTTACATGAAGAAGGGACTTTGCAGATATGATTAAATCAAGAATTTTTAGATGGGGGATTATCCTGGATTATCCAGGCACACCTAATGTAACCACAAAGGTCCTTTATAAGAGGAAAGTAGGAGAGTAAGGGTCAGAGAAGGGGGTTAGATGAGGGAAGCAAAGGCTGGAGTTATATGGGGTAAGGAAACAAGGAACGTGGGCAGCCTCTTGAAGCTAGAAAAAGACAAGGAAACAGATTCTCCCCTAGAGCCTCCAGAGGGGCATCTGAGGACTCCCACTGGCCCCTCTTTCTTGAGCATCCTTTTGGTCTTCCCCTGTACTCCCTCTATTAACCCATTTGTTTGATAAAACACAATACATCTTTCAAAAAAGTCTACTAAACTACAACGTGGTGCCATGAGAATTGCTGAAATGAAAAGAAAAAATATTAAATGTTTGCAAGTGGGGCAACCAGAACCTTCATATACTGCTGCTAAGAGCATAAATTAGTACAAAGACTTGAAAGTATATACTAAAGCTTAGTATATGATAAGAACAAGCAGTTGCACCTAGGTACGTACTCAACAAAAATTCATATATATCTTCACTAAAGCACATGTACTAGAAAATTTCATAGCAGAACTATTTGTGACAGCCAAAGACTGAAAACGTCCATCAAACAGTAGGGTAGATGAACGGAGGAACGAATGAATGAATATTCATACAATGGAATATCACACAACAAGGAGACTGAAAGATTCTTACTTATACCCAACAATATAGATGAATCTCACAAAATCTGTTCTTTGTTGAAAGAAGCCAGACACAAAAAAGCAAGTACTGTATAATTATTGTTATACAAAGCATTAGTTGTAAGCACGGATGCCCTACACTGTTTAAAGTCAGATAGGTGTTACTTTGGGGAAGTACTTTTGGGAGGAAAAATGGGGGATGTTTCTGGGATGCTGGTTTACGTGGTATATTCAATTTATCAAATTTCATTAAGCTGTACATTTACTATATGTGTATATTGTGTGTATACTATATTTCAATCAACCTTTAAAAAATAAACTCAGTTAAAGCATTACCTCTGGTTTCCTATCCACTCCCCAGGATAAAATTTACCATCCCTTCTTGGGGTTTAATTTTATCTTGTACAGCCTCTGTTATGCCATCTGTAAGAATGTGTTATCAGTTCGTCTTGTCTTCTAAACTATGAACTCTTTGAAAACCATGGCATTTTTAACTCATCTGAATGTCCAGAGCCTAGCATATAATAGTTACTCTAAAATGCTTTTTGAGTTGAATGAATGAATGAATTTCTTCCTTTGCAATTGCTTTAAGACTAGTCATTTCAACAAACACTTGCTCAATAAATGTTTATATTAATACATCATAGGCACTGTGTTAGGTGTTTCATATAAAAAGATTTATAAAACAAAGTCCATAGTCTAGTGGAAAAGACAAGCATAAACAAATGCCAGTCAGAGTCTAGGTGTTATTTTTTAAAAAAGGAAAATTCAAGGACTTTCTTTTTACCTGTTTAAAAAAAAAATCACTGTATCTGCTGTCTTCCTCAGCCATCCAATGGCATTCTCCTCTTGCTCTCTTTATTTTCACATTAGCATATTGCATTACACTTTTCTGGGCTTATTTTCCTTCATGTTTTCTCATCCTACACTTTCCTAAGCCTTGTACTTTCTTGAACCACTGGCCTTTAAGGGTGGATCTCCCAAACTAGTGTTTCCAATCTTTCCATTTCAGGACACATGGAGAAAATTATGCCATTTGTACCACACACTGGGGTAAATGAGAGAGGCTACTTGAGGCCACAGGTGAGCAGCCTAAGTGCTCCCTGATGCTCCAGGTCCTGCCTGGGCTCAGAGCATCAAGAGGTCAACATCTCCTTCACTGCACACCAGCATTCCATACCACACAGGTGGGAAGCTTGCTGATCTAAGGACAGACCATTTGACCACAGGGTCAATGATCTATTTATCCTATTGTCCACCCTGGCTATGATGACTGCACGGGCCAGCAGCCATTCTGACAACCATTAATGTTGGCCTCTCCCAATCCAGCTAGCCTGGCTGGTAAAACAGAGTTAGTTTTGACTCTATCCTTGGAAAGAGATATATGCCTATCTCCTTTGTTTGGAGGCCTTTTTTAAAGTATCTATTGACAGGTGAAGACCATAGGCCCATGAAATAGACACCTTTTCTCTAAAGTCTCCTGGTTTCCCATTTCAAAGGCTGAACTTTATTTGAATGAGGGCTGTCAGGACCAAAGCTGTGCCTCAGAAGTTGTTTGCCTGACAAGTCACTGCTGACTCTGGCAGAAAAGCTTTTCAAGCACTTAAAACTTAAACATTTCCTCCTACCACCTGTGGGCTGCAATAACTAAGCATGATGATAAAATAAATATGACAATTTTGAAGATCAAAGATTGCCTTCAAAAAGGATATGGTTAATTCCACTTACCATGCTTGATCTATATTTACCAAAGAAAGCTACAAGTCCTGAGACTGGCTGTGAAGATCCAATCAGCTTGTTGCTTTTATAACCTTGGCTTTTACTGTTGAATTGCAAAAGGTGGACAGCTGACAGTAGCAGACAGCTATGATACTGCAAGCGACAGAAACAGGAAGGGGTCCGAGGAAACAGAAAAGAACTTAAATAAGAAGCTAGACTGAGGGGCCCCTTGTGGAAAAAAAACTTCAGAGTGGGACTCACTAGGCGGGCAAGGAACCCAGTTGTGAGAAATTAGGGGGTGGAAGGAAAGTAATAACCCACATAAATTATTAAAGTCATCATGTGAGCAAGAACGAGGCTGCAAGGAAAGCTGTGAGGCAACACATGCCTACACTCCACACTGCAGGTAGGACGAAGGGGGCTTTTCACGCAGGCTGCAGGGATGAGGGGTCTTAACACCCCTATGGTGGTGGGTGGGCAGAGAGGATGAAGGGGCTAGCCAAACTGCCCACGGTACAGCAGTCCTGGAAAGATAAAGAGACGGAGAAAACCATGTGTATTAGAACCCATCTCAGAAGGTTTGCTGAATGTGGTTATAAGAAATAATTTGATAACTTCTTTGAAAGGAGGAACTGGGAGGTGAAATCCCCTTAAAAGCATGCTTGAATAACACCAGCTATTGTTAAACTGCCTTTTAAGATAAGTGGGTCCGGTTAACTGCAGGGTTTTTGATCTGCTGAGCAGACCTGCAAATTTGGACAAAAGCAAAATTCTCAGATGACAGACAGAGAAGAAGCAGAGCCCCACTGTGGGGACCCTGCCTCTCTGCCCTTTTGGTACACGTCACTGAGCCATTCCTCTTGATGAATATGACCAAGAGCTTAAAGAATGCAGGGCAGCCACACTTTCAGCCACAACCACATATTTCAATCTGGTAATTACAATTTGTAAAATAGAGACTTTTAAGCCCAAAACCTTTGATCCAGAAATTTAATTTTTACAAATCTGACCTCCAGAAACACTCATAAATGTGTACAAACATATTTTAATGGATTTTAGTTTAGCATTGTTTATAATAAGGAAAGAATAAAATGTCCTAAATTTCCATCTATAGGGGATTGATTCAATTATATTAGGTTTATATTTTGCATCTCTTAAGAAGAATAGGTAGTCCTCTGGAATGGGGTTCATAACATAAAAAAATAAAAAGATAGAAAAAGCATGTATTTTATCATCTTGCTTTTTCAGTTTAATTTATAAATTTTAAATAGATTTATGTGTGTATATATATATATATATGTTGAGGTGTGCACATATTTGCATATACATATCAAAAAATGTGTGGCAAGAATTCACACCAAACAATAAATGGTTACCTCTGGGAAACTGGGATGGAGAGAAAGGGACTTTTATTTATTTATTTTTGCTAGATTATCTATGTATTATTTGAATTGTTTAATAGGTTGTGTTACTTTTGTAATTTTCAAAACCAATAAAGTTACTTCTTAAAGAAGTTAAAACTATGCTGTTTTTATGTTGCTATCCAATCAGGATTACATTAAAATTAGACTAATTATATTGCTTTAAGGTATAATAAAACAGTATAAGGTATTCTTTGTTCTCTCCCATCCTACAACAAATATAGGAAAATGGGAAGACCACATCACTATTTATGCCACCGACTGTTCCAGGGAATTCACATGCCACATTAGGCAAGGCTAGAGCCAGGTTTTATGGGGCCCAAAGCTTACACAAGTCTGGATTTTAATTATACAATTTTAAGAAAAAAGAATACAAAAACATGAATATAAAATCAGGTATAAGAGTGAATATTTATTTTAAAGAAGACATCATAAAAACTAAACTCAAGAAAACTAACAAAAACAATCATATAATCCAGAAAAATAACATAACTTATTAACTAACACATTTCTATAAACTATTTTCCTACATTTGGAAATGGAGAATGATTTTGCAATATCATTTTCTATAGCAGAAATAGATGATTTAGTCTTTCCTCTGGCACAATTGATGAAAATATATTTTTTATCAATAGGTTTCAAAGTTTCTTTTTGATTCACAATTCATTATGAATTGATAATGCCCGCAAAATGTTGAGGATTACTATTATATATGAGAGAAATTTTTATCAAGTTTTTTTCATGTGTGAAATGTAAGATTTCAGGGCATTTCAAGTTTTTTTGTAGGCTGAGTAATCTTAAATGATTGTTCATTAAGACCACCCATCAACTAATTTGTCATTGGTGTCTTCATAGTAGTCGCATGTTGACTTGCAGGTTATTTTTTATTTGGTAGTATTTTGTGTCAAATCAGCAAGAAATTTAAATTGTTTTCAAGTTGTGTTCATATAGTTAATTCCTCTTCATTAATTTAATTCTCAAACAAGCTAAGAGCTGCTCATTACTTCTGTTGAAATTCCTCTTTTTCTCTTAATGAAAAAGCTGTTTGGGGTATGATCGGCATGATCTTTCACATGGAACCACCAAACCTTGTCAGGACAAGATTCATTCAATACACTAAGATGCCACATAATATGCTGGTGTGGATTCAAAACTTCACACCTATTTGTAATGTGGCTTAAGATGTACATCCTACAAACACAAGAACTCTGATGAATTTGACTTTACACAATTTTCTCTGAAAACTATATTATGCAGTGTGATCATATATGCTGCCTTACAAATATATTCCTGACATGAGAGAATTTCCATTTTCAGGATTTCTGAATTTTGGGCTCCTCACTTTACACAGCAACTTCTAAGGCCCTGGGAGGGGCCCTAGCAAGGGTACACATGATTATATGTTTTTGTCAATTTTGGAAAAGTAAGATAATGTTACCACAAATGGTTAGCAACACCATGACTTTCCACGCTGACTGCTTCTCCATCACGCTTCCCTTCATGTTGGATAGCATTAGCCACGGGCATTGCTGAGGTCTGGACTGAATCATTCCATGAGAACTAAACCCTTTGCTATAACACAATTCCACATTCTCATGACTGGAAGCACTTTCCACAGATAGCTTTCAGCCCCGCACACTCCAAGTTGTGTCTCCTTTCCATAAACCAACATTTGTGCGTGTTACCATAGCAACATAGACGGTATCTGATATTGCGGTCTCTGGACCCATCCTCTGTGTTAAAGCACCAGATGAGTCAGCACAGTGAGAGGAAACACCATTTCTGGGAGCCGTTCCTCTGTAGGAATGTGTAGCAATAATTCATCATCCATGGAATTGACAATAAAACACATACTATTGTTTGTATTATTATTACCTTAAGTCCCAAGAACCTATTTATTCATTCATTGCCACTCATTGAGTACATATTTATTGAGAGATGATGCTAACATATTTAGGTAAGTCCTTTGGGGAGAAAAAAATCTTTCTCAATAAACTTATATTAAGGCATTTTAGGAGGCAATATATCAGAGTTTCCTCAGACTAGACAAACAATATTAGAAAAGTC
Organism: Lepilemur ruficaudatus; assembly: GCA_963574885.1. NCBI lineage: Eukaryota > Metazoa > Chordata > Mammalia > Primates > Lepilemuridae > Lepilemur > Lepilemur ruficaudatus. The sequence continues at coordinate 40,060 of CAUYRT010032742.1, forward strand.
CATCCATAATTGCTAGATCAGGCAATTTAGATAGAAAAGAGGTTGAGCAAAGTTAGAAGGAAAAGCCTTATATTTAGTATAATATTTAAAAATTATAGCTTAACCATCCACAATTCTAAAATATATATAAAAGTCTCACAAAAGCACTGGTGAATTACCATTAATACTAATTAAAGAAAAGGATTTTATTCTAAATATAATAGTTGAAATGGAATCACAAGTCCATAAATTTTGGAATTTTCTGTCTCCAGGCCATTTTATATTCGTAACCTACAGCCTGAAGGGAATGAATGTTTAGGGTAGGGTGGAGAAGAAGAGGACATGAGAGAGATGGGAATACCGGGGGAATCAAGGCCTGAGGGGGCTTATGTCTAGGGTTTGAGTGCGAGGGAAGAGATGAATTGCCAGAGTTGTGCATGAGGGCACCAAGCCCCTACCATGTGGAAGAGGACAGCCAGACATGGGAGCAAAATATAGAAAGGGATCTCTGAGACTAAAATTCTGCTGAATGTGCATTCTGCCTCCTATATGCATTGCCAAAAATCTGTTCCACATATCCTTGCCTCCTAACTTACTGCCAGAAACCTGGGAGTCATTCCTGAGATTTTCTCACCCTCACTCAACATCCTGGGTCATCTGCCACATCCCTAGTGCAGGGAGCCGTCATCTGTCCTCTGGCCATCTGCCCTGCCTGCCAACTCTCTCTTTGCCTCTGAACTGGCCCTTTTAAAGGCCCTTTGCCACCTTCAACCATCCGAAACCATAAATCAGACCCGTGTACCCACTATGAGCATCTGAAGTCACAAATCTGATACATGTCAAGTTCAAATCCTTTAGCAGGAAACACAAGTCCAACCATTTGGTCCTTAGAGCTCACAGCTGGCACCCTGAGATTCTTCTGCACTGCGGAGTAAAGTTCCATAGTAAAACAGATGAGCTGGCAAGAGTAGTGCTTCTGAGAATTCATCCAAAAGAGATAAAAAGTAGGGGAAAGGTATATATTATACAGTTTTCCCATATACCTTTTCCCATAGAACGATAATTTTAAGAAAATCATTTATAATTGAAAATATTTTTCCTTTAGTAGTTCACATAAAAATACAGTTCTTCCCATATCCCATATTAACACAAAATCTAGGACGTATCATTAGCTGAGACATGTGAGAAACATCTGTACTTTCATCAAACTTGTGCAATAAGTATGCCACACTGTGTAATTTATTATAATAATCATTTCTTCACATGACATTTATCAATATTTTCCAATACTATTTCCTGACAAAGAAAAAATTTAACTTAACTTTGTGCCATTTTTTCCTTTGAATTATTTCAGCAGAAAGCTATGCTTTTCCCCCATGATATGTAACTTTTTGTCCTTTGATATTACAAGCAAAAACTTCAGATTTTATAAGCAAGAAATTTTAACATGACTCCTAAAAACATATCAGTAAGTTTGGGGAAATGTTGTAAAATATCAACTTGAGGATTCCAGGGCTTTAACCATCACTGAAATGGTTGTATCATGTTCTGGGCACCTGTTTTCAAAGGTCTGGCTAATCAGTCTGGCCTCCTGATATTCTCAGTTTATATTTCCAGGTACTCTACTGTGATAGTTAATTTTATTTGTCAGCTTGACTAGATCACAGGGTGCCCTGATATTCAGCTAAACATTATTTCTGGGTGTGTCTGTGAGGGCGCTTACAGAGGAGATTAGCACTTGAACCTGTGGACTAAATAAAGCAGATTGTCCTCCCCAGTGAGGATGGGCACCACCCAATCTGTTGAGAGCAGGAGTAAAATAAGAGGTGGAAGAAGGGAGGATTCATACCCTCCGCCTGACTGCTTGAGCTGCAAAATCCATTTTCTCCTGCTCTTGGTCTCAAACTTACACCATTATTTCCCCTGGTTCTCAGGTCTTCAGATGCAGACTGAATTACACCACTGGCTCTCTTGGCCTGTGAACTGGTCCCAGTCAAGGCCCTTTGCCATGTCCAGCCTATGACCTAGGTCTCTAGTTGGCAGACAGCAGATCATGGGACACACAGTGATGTGAGCCAATTTTTAATAAATCTCTTTATATTTAAATAGATAGATGATAGATATATGGAGAGGCATAGTATCTTTCTCTAGAAAACCCTGACACTAATGCAGATGTCAGAACTGAGATTAGTTCTAAGGAAATAGAATGCTAAGAATGAATTTTCTGAATTGGTTCTGGAATTTCTGAAATTAGCTCTTTAACCTGATTAGATTTAAAGATGCTAATGATTATTTCCAGTAGTAAAGAAAGCACTAATAGTCCATGGCATAATCTGGCAATAGAGACACACAAAAGATCTGCATTGGATACTCCTCATCAACCACCTACAAGAAGCAAGGAGCTGGGAGACTGTGCATATAATACTTTTGAAAATTTTTGGAAAACTAGTGAATATATTAATAATAAGTTTGGCTGATTACTCCTAACGTTGCTGTACAAAATGGTGTAAGAAAAGGGTGAGCTCTGGGATTCAAACTCCCAGCTCAAGTATTTGTTCACAATGGAATATTACTCAATTTTAAGAAATGACAGTAAGTTAGCACCTCTTGTATTATCCTGAATTAAGCTTGAGCCCCTTATTCGAAGTGAGGTAACACAAGACCCGAAGAATGGGTTCCACCTGTACTCACCATCAAATTGGTATTGACTGATTGATCTAATGTTTTACCCTAAATAGACAGTTCGTCCCAATGCCATTTACTGAATAATGCAAACTTCACCTGCTGATTTAAAATACTGCCATAACGGCGGGTCGGCAGCCCTTTTAGGGACTGTGAGGGTCTCTGAAGGGGCTTGTGAGGGGTCTTTCAAGGAGGAGGAGGCAGCATCGTCCAAAGAGGGAAGAGCGCGGTCCTGAGAACGGGACGAAGAAAGGCAGTTGTGAATTTGGGATCCTCACCTGGGGCCTTGCGCCGAGTCTCCTGGTCACCGAGGCTGGGTGGCTTCTCCATGGAGCTCAGGATGGAGCCCAGTAGGTCCGCCATCTTGGGAGTGACTGAAAGGGGGCGGTGCGTCTTAAAGGGAAGGGTGAAATGCCTTTAAGGCCGGAAACACGTCGGAGGCGGAAAACCACGCGCCCGCCCGGCCCGGGCGCGGATCCGAGGCCCACAGCGCGTCGGCACTTCCCGCCGGCCGAGGCCCCGCCCCGCCCCGCCCCGCAGACAGAGGCCGGAGGCTGGCTGGTGCAGCGATGTTTAATGGCAATTCCTATAAACCAAGCCCGTGCACAAGTAGAAAGTGCTTGTGGAGCCCGCAGGAGGCCCCTGCCGCGCCAGGGAACCGCAAGCCCGGCCGTGCAGCTCTCCCTGCGGCGCCTTAAATAGATTCTTCACTATACTCTGTATGTTACAGTATGTACAAGCCCCCTCCCCTCGGGGGACAGGGGCGGGACTCCGCAACGCGTTCCTATGTACAGCCCCTCCCCTTTGGCCCCGGGTTGGCGGCCAGAGTCGGGGTGATGGGGGAAGACAGGGCCAGAAAGGGAGGTAACAGACGCAAACATGCGGAGTCGGGGTGGGGGCACAGTCGGCCCTGAAACACGAGGGGCGCGCGCAGCGAAGGCAGAGGTGGGGACCGAGGCGGATACATTCAAGAGACGCGTCGAACAAATAAATAAGGCAAGTCAGGAAGGGGCCCATTGGGGTGCAGGCAGGAGGGAGCTGAGAAGGGGCAGGCAGGGCTCCATAAATCATGGCTGAAGATGCAGGTGTGTGGGGCATGGGTCTTCTGGAGCCAGGGACCAAAAGAGAGGGGGTACGACCAGGAGGTGTGGGGCGTGGGTGGGGAGGAGGATGGAGGCCTATGAGGGCTCCAACAAAGGTGAAAGGGAAAGCTGCCGACAGGGCTCCCCCTGCCCTAGAAAGCCTTCTCCCTGTTAAGACTGCAAGAAGCGCTCAGGGTGGTGAGAAAGGCGTTGGAGAGGTCAGGTGGCCAGTCCTGGCTGGGGAAGCCCTTCCAGCTCCTGGTTCTGCTTCAATTCTCTCATCCTGTGGAGAGACAAGGAAGGAATCAGGGGAGACTGGCGGATCAAGGGAGGTAGCAGGGCAAAACCAGAGGAGAGAAGGCATGAGTACCTGTGTCGGCAGCGCCGCAGGAATCTCATGATCTTCCTGGCTGCCTGGTCCTGCTTCTTGGTGAGAAAGGAGCCTCTGGTGGAAGGAAGAAAAGATGGACCTCACAGAACACTCAGGCACCCCATGCCCTCAGCCCCATAAGAACCCTAGGCAGGGAAGGGTAGGGGGCAAGATGACGGGGAATGGGCATGGACACAGCGGGTAGGCAGAGGGCTGGGGGGCGGGGGCGTACTTGCTGCGGGCAGGCAGGGTACCCGAGGGCCGGTGAGGAGGCCCGGGCCTGCGGCGGTAGGAGCGGTAGTGCTGCTGGATGAGCACAGCTGCTCGGCGGCTCTGCTGAAATCGTTTCTGCTCATAGTAGCTTCGGAATTTGCTCTGGATCAGGATGGCTGCCTGGGTCATCTTCTTATAGAGTGCAAACTGCAGGGGTGGGGAGAAGAGACAGGGGCTGAAATGGAGGGACAGAGACCGAAACCCCAGAGGTTCACCCCCAAGTTAGGCTGATGCAAATCTCTTTCTCTAACCCACATACTCATAGAAAAGCTGAATCACCACAGACATCACACCCAGATCTCATGCCTAATACCTTAAGTGCAATCCAGGTCAGCTTGTGGAAAGAGAAGGGAGTTAGGGCTCTGGCACCATTCTGGGTGCTCTAGGCTGGAATGGGTGTGTGGGGGTGTGGTTTGGTGAGTATGCTTTTCAAGAAGGGTCTTACCTGCTTATATTTCCGGTAACAGCGCTGGATCACAGCTGCTGCTACCTCCTGCTGCTCCTTCAGCCTCCGGCCCTGAGGAGAGAAAAGAAGTCTCAGTACCTCATGGCCTACTTGGTGGACACTTGACCTGTCCCTTCAGCTTTTCTGGGGTTCCCTGACCCCTTGCCCCATCTAAGACCTGTCTGGATGACTGCTCTTCCTCCAGCATTCCTGGGAGATCAGTCTTCCCTGACCCAAGATTCTGTAATTCATCCTGAGACCCCTAGACCCCTGACCTTGTACTTCCGGAAGGCTGTCTGGATGACTCGGGCTGCCTCATAGAGTTCCCGCTGCTCATGATCTGATAGTGTCAACAGGGCAAAATCACTTTCCATCTTGCCACTGGTAGATGCAGAGAGAAACTCTGCCCAGGAAGGTGCTGGGGGGATGGCCAGGCGACCTCGCTCAAAAGGCAGTTCACTGTGGGGATAGGGAAAAGGGTTGTCACAGGGCATCTGATGTCCCTCTTCTCCCGCCTAGAAATTGCCATGAAGGAAGACGCCCAGCAACTGAGTCTGGAATGAGTGGCTTCAGAATTCATCAGCCAGTTCAATTCCCTTCTCAAAGGCCCTAGGGCCTCAGCCAGAATGAAACTTTGGCTATGGGGAAGTCAGCTTCCTCCCTTCCTCCCATCTTCCTATGAAGAAGAATCTGGAGGTTTTGTCCTGAGCTGGTCACCTGGGAGGGGCTGAGCTGGGGAAATGGTCCACATTATCCAGGTAGCTGGCCAGCCAGGACATGGTCTCGCTGAGCCCCACAGCCCCTGTCCGCTCCCGCATTGAGGCTCCAGCCTCAGGCAGCCCGACAAAGTCCTCTCGTTTAATTCGCTCTGGTGTGGCCTCGATGATCTGTTTGGCCAGTGAGATCATGTCCACCTGCATGACAGGAGAAGCTGAGTAAGCTCTTAGGGGCCCTAGCTGCCAGATGTTCCTGCCCTGATGAAGCTGTAACCTCAGTCAATACTGCCAGATGCCAAGGATTCAGGAACTGCTCTCCGTGCCATCCCTGTCTTTCTTAGCGCTGTTCCAGACTCATTCATTTATAATTATTGAATTCCCACTTGGGTATAGCCCTCTGTGCTAACATGTTGTGGAGAACATAAGAAACACATACTCCACGTGGGGATTAAGAAGCTGAGTAAATGGAGGACTTGACATCTTTTCAGGCCAACCAGCCACTGCCCAGGTAGTGTCCATGAGTGTCCATGCCGACACTCACCCACTTCGGCTAAGAACCACATGATACCCCGTTGAATGGCTCCTGCCTGGCCTTTGCTCTAGCCCTGAAGCCTGTAGAACTTCCTGCTGGTCACATTCAACACAGCCTATCTTGTGGGATTCTCTAGGTTTTTTTTGTACTTATAGTACTACCCAATTACTCCATTTGCCTCTCTAAAGCAGATATATCCCAGGGTTTTAGCAGAGAAGTATGAGGCCACACTTGAAGACTCATTCTCTCTCATTCTTTGATTCCATAAAAGCTTAGCTTTTACCATGTACAAGCCTCCTTCCCACCTCAGATCACTGCCACATACCTCCATCTTGCCAACCTTGCTGCTTCACACACCTCCCAGCTGCCATCCATCACCCTGGTTTCCCAAGAACCTTTTCCTTTCGTGAAGCAACAGGAAACTCCTACAACCCGGCTCTAACTGAAGATATTCCCAGAATTTTTAACCTTTGCTGCCTGATGACTTCTGAGTCACAAGGTCTGAAAGGAGCTAAGCAAAGGGTTACCTTGCCTGTCCTCATATGAAGGTAAATGGCCCCTTCTTCCCAATTTGAAGCCAGACTCTGATTGTGCTTCATGAAATAGTCTGCTTCACTCTACTTCTGCACCCCACTCCACTTCTAGCCCTCATAATTCCATCAACATGAGCAGTACCGGGATCACATCCACAGCCTGTGGCCTGTCAGCATCCTCTGTAGCAGCCTCATCGTCTGGGACTGGCGGGAGGGCAGGAGGGGAGGCTGGGGGCCCTTTGGAATTGGTGGCCTCATAGTCCATGAGGAGTAGGGGAGCCTCTGGGGCACCAAAGGAGAGCTGGCCTGGGACAATCTCCTCCATAGTAATCTCAGAGGCGGGCAGAGGAGCAGGGGGAGGACTGCCATCTGGGGCACTAGAATAGGCTGATGTGACGGAGAAAGTGCCATCCGACAGCTCCGAGGGTGAGGAGACGCTGCTCAGACCTGTGCAGTGAGGGAAGAGGGTGAAGGCAGCAGGAGCCATCAGCCACCCCTCAAGTCTCCCTGTCCTTGTTACTGCTACCTCCCCAACCCTGCCTATTCCTCAGTTTGCCCCCTCTCTCACTTTCTTTTTTTTTTTTTTTGAGACAGAGTCTCACTCTGTTGCCCCGGCTAGAGTGCCGTGGCATCAGCCTAGCTCACAGCAACCTCAAACTCTTGGGCTCAAGCAATCCTGTCTCAGCCTCCCGAGTAGCTGGGACTACAGGCATGCACCACCATGCCTGGCTAATATTTTGTATATATTTTTAGTTGTCCAGCTAATTTCTTTCTATTTTTTTTAGTAGAGACGGGGTCTCGCTCTTGCTCAGGCTGGTTTCGAACTCCTGACCTTGAGCAATCCTCCTGCCTCAGCCTCTCAGAGTGCTAGGATTATAGGCATGAGCCACCACGCCCAGCCTCCTCTCTCACTTTCTGTCTCCACCCTTTGGCATTGCCCTGGCCTAGCCTTCAACCCACATCCTTTTCTCAACAAGACAGGGGGCAGCCCTCACCAGTGTCTGGGCTAGAGGAAGGTAGCAATAGGGCAAGTGGGGGCTCAACTGAAGCCTCCTGTCTCTGCAGTTCCTCAAGGCAGCGGGCAAGGCGCACATGACCCCGGGAATGAGCCACAGACAGGGGTAGACGGCCCAGAGAGTCAGGAATGCTCAGCGCCTGTCGGTTCCAACGGAAAAGGAGCACAGCAGCTTCCAGGTGTCCCAGGGCACAAGCCCACATCTGAGGAGAGGGGCAGGAAGAGGGGCGGGGAGGTGGGGGTACAGGTGAAGCTCAGAGCTCCTCCCCAGGTGGCCACATCTTCAGATCCCAGCCCACCCCACTCTCTGCATCCCCCAAAAGATCTTCCCTTTGAAGCACCATTCCTATTGCCCCAAATGCACCCAGGAATCCAGCATCCTCACCAGAGGCGTACAAGAGAAGTGATCCACGTTGAGTGGGTCAACCTCTTGCTCTAAGTCCAAGCTTCCAGTCTCCACGCTCCTGGAGAGTTTGGGAGAGGGACAGTGGAGCCCAGTCAGGGAAAAAGCAGGCAAAGTAAGAATAAGAAGTAAAGGGACTAGGAAGTGAGCAGTCTAGAAGTCCTAAGGCCAGTGGGACGAGGCAGTCAAAGAGACTAATCAGATGAAAGGAGTCAAGATGTCAAAGTGTCATAAGTCAGGGAATATTAAAGTTCCTCAAAATGCAAGTCCTCCCAGCCCCTCTCCCTTCCCACAATGACCCCAAGTTCCCTCTTGGCTCCCCCAGGTCTTCTGGTTCCTCCTCAGTCCCCTGGCACTTATGTCCCAAGGGCTGCCCAGCCCCTTCCCTGCTGTCCCTGCTTACCGCCACTGGCTCAGGGTCTCGATAAGGCGGGCATAGCCCTGGGCAGCAGCCAGGTGCAGGAGGCTCATGCCTCGGAAGGGGCTTCCGTGGGCCAGACGTTCAGGACCCCTCCAGGTGGAGCGCGGGATCATGCTCTCTACCAAGACCACCACCCGTGCCTCGAATCCAGGCCCCTGGCCTTCATCCTGCAGTACACACGCCCTTATGCAGAGACCTAAGCGTCGGTCCACATCTGTCCTCTCGCTTCTAATTCTGCCCCCTCCTCACACTTCCCGCTCTAAGTTCCCACCACCTAGACCTTTGATGGCCCATCAGCTCTCCATGTTTTGACTGAGTTCCTGTGTGGCCTCGGTGTCCCCTACTCCCACAGCCACTTCCTCCAGCCCATCTGGCTGCCAGACCTCACACATCCTTGCCCATGTTGTGCCTTCACATCAGCTCAGATTAGTGCCATATCCACACATAGCTTCTCCTCTCAGAAGCCAGAGTCTTCTCTGAGCCTCTCCCCAGCCCCCTTCCTTCAGAGACTCGGGACCCACAGAGCTCTGAGCCCCAACTCTCCTGACCCCTCCTCCACCCCCTCCTTCACCTCCCAGCCTTCTTCAGACCAGAAATAGTCTGAAGCCTGTCATGCCAAGAGGGTGCCCAGAATAGCCACTCTTGCCACAGGGTGGGGGTGGGCGAAGGGTGACGTCAGGGGGAGGGAGGGCTCGTTGGGGAGGCTGGGGACAGGAGAGCAAGGAGAGTTATATACTAGAGCTATTTTCTTTAGGCGGACCCTCCTCCTGCTCCCCACTGTAGACCACCTCCCTCCTCACGGAAGTACCTGAATTGCAGGAGCATCAAGACCCTCGTGAGGTATCCGCCCGGCTGCTGCAATTTCTGCCATCCGCTTCTCCATCTGTTCCAGTCGCTCTAGTATGGACATCCGGAACTGGTTGTCTAAGGGGGAGTGGGTATGGGAGGCTGAGTGGGCAGGGTCTAGGTGGTACTCTGAACACCAAAACTGGACCCATCCCAAGATCTGGGGGTGAAGACACAGAATCACATTCTTTTCTCTTCCCCCAAACAACAGCCCTTTAACCCACTCACCTTCTAAATAAAGCCTGCCAGGACTCAGTCTTTAAACTAGGGCTGTTAATACTACCCATAGACCTAGAACTAGGATCCAGAATCAAGACTGTTTCCTTCAAGACAAAGAGATGGTAGGAATTTCCAAACAGCCATCTAGCTCCCAGCTGCCCCAAATCACACATGTACACAGTTTCTCCCCAGCCTTTTCCTAGGTAAAATATTCCGTAGTTCTTACCCCAGACACTACTTTTGTCACCCATGCTGGGACTGAAGGACTCCAGGGTCCCTCCTCTCTATTAAATCACTGCCCAAAAGAACTCAGGGACTGTGATTTGAAAAGCACCACCCCCTCCTCCCAGCCCCCCAGCAGCTGTCCACAAAGAGGATGGTGGGGGAGGGAAGGTGACAGAGATAGATAGCCACGTCTTCCTCCTCCTCTGCCCCCCCCACCCCATACACAAATACACACATGCACATGCAAACACACACCCCAAGCTGTATCTGTCCCCTCCTGAGATCAAACAAGGACATGGAGAGGAGGCAGGAGGGGATCAGAGCCATGGGAAAATAGGCACAGGGAAACAGGGTGAAGGCTGGGGATGTTCTGAGATGCCAGGATAGAAGAGGATGAAGGTATAAAGGTGATAGCAGGGGAGGGGTAGAGAATGATGAACACAAACCCAGGTAAAACAAAGGGAGGAGAGAGCAGAAAAGATAAACACGGTGAAGGAGAGGAGAGAAAGGACAAAGGAGGGCTGGGGTGGCGGGGAGTACCAAACAAGCAACAAGAAAAGGAAGACAAGCCAGGCGCAGTGGCTCACGCCTGTAATCCTAGCACTCTGGGAGGCTGAGATGGGAGGACTGCTTGAGCTCAGGAGTTTGAGACCAGCCTGAGCAAGAGCGAGACCCTGTCTCTACTAAAAATAGAAAGAAATTAGCCAAACAACTAAAAATAGAAAAAATTAGCTGGGCATGGTGGCGTGTGCCTGTAGTCCCAGCTACCTGGGAGGATAAGGCGGGGGGATCGCGTGAGCCCAGGAGTTTGAGGTTGCCGTGAACTAG
>CAUYRT010032743.1:0-82178 GCA_963574885.1 Lepilemur ruficaudatus
ACTGAGGCAGGAAGACTGCTTGAGTTCAGGAGTTCGAGACCAGCCTGGGCAAGAGTGAGACCCTGTCTCTACAAAAAATAGAAAAATTAGCTGGGTGTAGTAGTTCACATCTGCAGTTCCAGCTACTTGGGAGGCTGAGGCAGGAGGATCACTTGAGCCCAGGAGTTTGAGGTTGCAATGAGCTACTGTGATGCCCCTGCACTCCAGTTGGGATGACAGAATGAGACTCTGTCTCAAAAAAAAAAAAAACTATATATATATAGAGGGGGACACACACACACACACACACACACACACACACAGGCTGGGCACAATAGCTCACGCTTGTAATCCCAGCACTTTGGGAGGCCAAGGTGTGAGGATCACTTGAGGCCACGAGTTTGAGACCAGCTTGGGCAACATAGTGAAACCCCATACTACAAAAATAAAAATTAAAAAAACAATTAGCTGGGTCTGGTGGCTAGGAGGCTGTGGTGGGAGGATCACCTGAGTCCCAGGAGTTTGAGGCTTCAGTGAACTATGATCATGCCACTGAACTCCAGCCTAGGCAATAGAACAAGACCTTGTCTCAAATATATATATATATATATATATATGAAGTATGAATATATAAAGAGACAGAGATATATACATATATGGAAAGAGATATATATAGAAATATTTTTTTACCAAACCATTTGAAAGTAAATTATAGATATAACAGTTCACCTCAATATTTCAGTATGTACCTCATAAGAACAAGGACATGCTCCTAATAACTGTAACACTATCACACTCAAGAAATTTAATGGTGATCTAATATTATCTTATAATCCATATTCAAATATCTGCAATTGTCCCCCAAAATGTCCCTCATAGTCTTTTTTTCCCCTAATGCAGGATTTAATCAAGGACCATGCATTGCATTTGAATGCTGTGTCTTTTTACTGTCTTTTAATCTAGAAGAGTCCCCATCTTTTTTGTCTTTCAGGATATTGACGTTTTTAGGAGTCCGGGCCAATCATACTGAATGCCCCAGAACTGGGATCTGCTCTATTGTTTTCCCGTGATATTTGAGCATTAAACTTTTTTGACAAGAATACTACAGAGGTGATGGTGTGTCTTTCCTGTTGCTTCACATCAGGAAGAAGTGATGCAAATTCGTCCCATTCTTTTTTGTTGTTGTTGTTTCTCTTGTCATTCCTGAATGGCATTGTCCCATTCTTGATGATGCTAAGTTTTATCTCTTGGCTAATATGATGTCTCCATTGGAAAGGTTCATTTTCTTCTTTGTAGCTTTGTAAGTAATCTGTGGCCTTCAAGGCTGAGGATATCTTGTTCCCCCACCACTTTTCACCCAGTAGTTTTTAGCATCCTTTGATGATCCTTGCCTGGATTATTCTGCTTGTGGTTGCCAAATGGTAATTTTCTGATTCTATCATCAATTCCCCCTTTACTAGATACTATTCCCCCAAAGAAGAGTCCCCCACCTTTTGTCTGGGGCATCACTGTGGACTTGTGGATTCTTTTTTATTCAGTATGTTATAATCCATTGTTGTTGTTGTTCTATTTTCCTTTGGTTTTATTAGGGTATCAATTAACAAAGTGAAATGCAAATATCTTCAGTGTATAATTTGATGACTTTTGACATCTGTATATACCTGTAACCAACACCCCAATTTAACCAATACCCAATGGATATAGAACATTTCCATCACTCCAGTAAGTTCTCTCATGACTTTTCTCAGTCAACTCCTTTCCCCCAAGTCACCGCTCTTCTCATTTTCATCACCATAGATTAATTTTGACTGTTTTAGAACTTCATATAAATGGAACCATACAGTAGCTAGTCTTTTGTGTTTAGCTTCTTTCATTTAACAAGATGTTTCTGAGACTCGTCCATGTTGCTCTGTATGCCAGTGGTTCACTCCTTTTCACTGCTAGGAAGTGTAGGGTCTCAGAAAATGATTCCCTACAATGACAGCCTCAAAAGCAGCCCTCTCTGACCTTCCGCTGCCCTCCTGTCTCTGGCTACCCATAGAAACTAGAATCTCTCTTCCCCAAAGTGGGTCATAGAAACCAGAATCCCTTTTTACCTGAAGCTTGTCATAAAACCTAAAAGTATTACCCTAACCACTGCCTCCTCACTTTTCTGTGTAAAAACTGCCTATAAAGAAATTATCCAGGCCGGGCATGGTGGCTCACGCCTGTAATCCTAGCACTCTGGGAGGCCAAGGCGGGAAGATAGCTCAAGGTCAGGAGTTCGAGACCAGCCTGAGCAAGAGCGAGATCCCCTCTCTACTAAAAATAGAAAGAAATTATCTGGACAACTAAAAATACATATATAAAAAATTAGCCGGGCATGGTGGTGCATGCCTGTAGTCCCAGCTACTCGGGAGTCTGAGCAGGATTGCTTGAGCCCAGGAGTTTGAGGTTGCTGTAGAGCTAGGCTGATGCCACAGCATTCTAGCCCAGGCAACAGAACAAGACTCTGTCTCAAAAAAAAAAAAAAGAAAAAGAAAAAAGAAATTATCCAAGGCCAGGTATGGTGGCTCACACCTGTAATTCTAGCACTCCTGGAGACCAAGGCTGGAGGATCGCTTGAGGTCAGGAGTTCAAGACTAGCCTGAACAAGATCGATATCCCATTTCTACTAAAAAAAGAAAAATTAGCCAGGCATGGTGGCGAGAGTCTGTAATCCAAGTTACTTGAGAGGCTGAGGCAGGAGGATCACTTGACCCCAGGAGTTTGAGGTTGCAGTAAGCTATGATGATGCCACTGCACTCTACCTGGGGCAATAGAGTGAGACGCTGTCTCCAAAAAAAAAAAATATTATCTGACCTAACTTCTTTGATTATAGGTCTTAAGACTCCCATTCCAGAGAAGATCCTACCCCATACCCAGAAGGAAGGAATGCTGCACAGAGAGTCCAAGAAGAATCTAGACAGACAGGGTTTTGTGGGTTTCCCCATGCAGTCTATTAGTATCAGTTCATACCCTTTTTGTCCAATCATATTTCCATATGGCTGTCCATACATTGTTGAACCTAAGCATAAAAATGGACAATTTCTCCTCTATCTTTGAGTCTTCATTCTGAAGGCTCCTGTTTCCCATAATACCATGATGAAATCAATTTATATGCCTTTTCTCCTGTTAATCTGCCTTTTTGTCAGTAATTTTCGGTGAACCTTCAGAGGGCAGAGGGGAAGTTTTCCTTTGGCCCCTGTTAGGTAGGGATGAGGGTATGCAGGTGACAAGGCAGGCAATGCGGGATATGGTCAAGGGCCAAGGGTCGGGACCAATAAAAACAGAGAAAAGAAACCGAAACAGCAAGAACTTGAGGTTAAGGACATTTCCCGACCAGGAGCATGGACAGAAGCTAGGAACTTATGACCAAAGGTAACCTTTCCCTCATTAACATAGTAAAACTCACACCTCCTAGCGCCATGACAGTTCCAGAGCCAGCCATACAAGGACAGAGAATGTGAGGGTACATGATTCCAGGAATCTCCACCCACTTCCCCGAAAAGACATGAATATTGTATCCTCAGCTTAATGTATTATTAGGGATTAGCATAAAGGACAGACCCTAACCCTGGGATGATGCTGTTCCTTATTGGAGCAGTGCATTGTCTACTGACCTTGAGAGTGCACTATACTTTCTATACTCTGTCTTTAACACAGTGACTACCACACTAGAAAAAAAATTATTTTCCTTGGGGCCATGGTGTTTTATTACAAAAATAGAATAAAAACTTGAAAAACAAAATGATCCTTTCTAATTTAATGAAAAATTTGTCATTTTTTATTGTTTTCTGTGCATGAGTTACATGCAATTAAATTGTCAATATTGTAACAATAAGAACATCAACAAATAAAATTTGCATGAACCAACTGCAAGGTTTTCCCTAGGGGGCCACCCATCACATAACATGTATGTTACAGCATGGCAGTGTGAGTTGCCTGCACACTCAGCTCCCAAGGTAAAGAGATGTGTGAGTTACATATGCTCTGGGCTCAAAATTAGCATGAGTTAAATACAACTCACATGGCAGTTAATGTGTTAAATACAGGGTCATCTCCACTCACGGGACAGACCAGTTCCTCTCTGAAACTTACTTTCACTTTGCAATAAAAGCTGTTTGTGTGGAAGTGCTTTATGTCTGTCATCACTCTGTCACGCCAGCCCTGCTTGCAATTCTTCCAAGCAAGGAGCCAAAGAACCAGGACAACTCTCCCTAACCACACCTCACAGCCCCTGCAGAAGTATTTTATTGCATGAATATACACAATTTGTTTATCCATTCTCCTGTTGATGAATATTTGGGTTATTTCTAGTTTGGGGCTATTATACATATAGCTACTATGAACATTTTTATACAAATTTCTGGGATACATGTTTTCATTTTCTTTTCATTATGCTTTCGATGCTAAAATTGTCCCAGATTTGACCAGTGGTAATCCTTTCAAACCAGTTCCTGTGTCCTTGGGAAAACCTCAATCTGAAATGGCTCCCATGAGACTTGAACTTGTCCAACTGTGTGAGCTCAGATCTGAGTTCAGAAAATAAAGTCACTCTTCGTAGGTCTTTGTTCCATTCTCTCCAGATGTAGATTCTTACCTCACTTTCACAGCCAGTTACTCCTTAATCTATAACAATAGTTCTTAACCTTTTGGGGGGCTGAAGACTCTTTCATGATATAAACTTGAACTCACTTTCTCCAAGATACGTGCGTGCATACATACATACACACATTTTGCCAGGAGTTCTTGGATTGTAACAGTGACTTGCAAATTAGTTGTCTCAAGTTTGTTTGCTGCAAGCCTACTATGTGTCAGACATTGTGCTAGGTCTAACAGAAATGCAAAGGGAAGAAAGGAAGAAAATTAACACTTAAAAAAGACCTACTATGTGTGTTTCAGACACTGTAGCAAGTGTTTGATACATGTCATCATAACAAAGATGCATAAAACAGGGAGCTTATAAACTAACAAATCATTACAGCACACAGAATACAATACACGCCATTATAAATAAAGGCATGTAGTCATTGAATTTCATTCATTCACCAAATATTTATTGCAAACTTATTGTGTACAGGCACTGTCCTAGGCATTGGGGACACATCTGTGAATAAGATAAAAAACATAGTTTGTGCCTTCTAGGGCCCAAGTCTAGGGGAGGAAGACAGACAGATGAGAAATTACAATCAGGGCTTCCATCCACACAAGCATTTGACATTGAACAAGTCACTCAATTTTGCAAAGCTTCGATTTGCTTACCTGTAAATGGAGAAAATAGCAGTAACTATGCCAGTGGGATATTCTGAGTTGCATATTGAGTATAAACCACTTACTTAATACAGGGTCTGGCATAAAGTAAGCAAAAAAGTTAGCTCATATTTAATACATTAATTTTGCCATGTAAGTTTTCTGCTAGAGAATATGTAAAATTCAAAGCCTTAAACTGTCATTTTAAAGGCTCCAGTCTATGCAATCCAACTCTACCCCCAAGTATTCAACCCTAACTCCCACAGTTTCTCACGTGCTTCCAGAAATCCCAGATGCACTGGGATCCTTAGAAGCCTCCTGCCTGCTCACAGGGATGTCTCCCAACTCTGGCCAATCCCACATTTCATTGAAGACTAAGTTCCCTTCCTATTCAGAACTCTCCACTTCTCTTCAGTCTCACCACTTAACCCTTGTTCACAAAACTTTTTATTAATAGTATTGTTCTGTTATTAGTTTTAGTGTTTTTTTCCTTCCTAGGTAGATTCTGATAGAAGGATAAAGAAATCAGATTACTTGCCCCCACCCCAACCCTTTTTAACACAAATACAGTCCAAAGCACATTCAAATCTTTGTTTCCTTGAATCACATAATTATTCCAATAAATTCTCAATGGCTCAATCCCTTTTTGAAATTCCTCTTTGTTAATTCCAAAAATGTCTTTTAAAAAGAAAAACACAATCTAATTAAAACCCACTGCCTCTGAATCTGTACTATATTCTTTGGAACCTCCTCACAGGTGACAAATTTGCATTGTCTTGCAAACAAACCCAAACCCAACTCCCTGAGTGGGAGCTTGATGAATATGTGGACGATTAATACCATTTCTCTGTTTTTTAAAAAAAACTTATTTTGGAATAACTTCAGATTTCTAGAAGAGTTAGCAAGGATAATCCAGAAAGTTTCCTTACACCCTTCAGCCAGCTTCCTCTAATATTAGCATCTTACATAACCTCATTTTTTTGCTTTTTGAAAAAGCTACAGGTAGAAGGAAAAGAAATCACAGATTGACTATTGAGCTGCAATCCTAGAAAACAACCAATCAAATTAGAACAGACTCCATAAAGAAAAAAAGAAGATATTCCAACCAGGAATTTTGTTTTGTTTTGGTCTTGGGTTTTTTGTTTGTTTTTGAGACAGTCTTGCTCTGTTGCCTGGGCTAGAGTGCAGTGGCGTCATCATAGCTCACTGCAAACTCCAACACCTGGGCTGAAGGGATCTGCCTGCCTTAGCCTCCCCAGTAGTTGGGACTACAGGCATACGCCACCACACCCAGTTAATTTTTTCTACTTTTAGTAGAGATGGGGTCTCACTCTTGCTGAGGCTGGGCTCAAACTCCTGACCTCAAGTGATCCTGGGCCTCCCTTAGTGCTAGGATTACAGGCATAGCCACTACGCCCAACCACCAACCAAGAATTAATATCAGAAATTTTAAAAGGGAACATCATTTCAGATTCTTCAGCATTACAGGATCGAAGAGGATATGATGAATAATTTTGTGCCCATACATTTGAAAATTTAGATGGAACAAATTTCTAGCAAAAATCGGCTTACCTAAATGGACACAAGAAGTAATAGAAAATTGGAATCATCCTTCAACTATTAAAGAAATTTCATCTATAATTTAAAACTTGCCCGAAAAGGAAACTCCAGTCCCAAACGGCTGCACAATCTCCCAAACTTTTAAGGGAGGAAATAATACCAACATTACATAATTTCTTCCAAAGACCAGAAAAAGAGGTAACATTCGAGTACTAACATGAAAGCAGAATAACACTGACCAACGTAAGAGATGAGGTGTGACAGTCTCTCTAACTTCATTTCGTTGGATTCAATCTGCTTTTGTTAGCAAGGTCTCCTCAATTTGTTGCAACGATGTTGGAAACATATAGTACCTTTGCTCTCAGTCTTGAGCTTGCATTAGAATCACTTGGAGGGCTTGTTAAACCATATTGCTGGCCCCGCCGCAGTTTCTGATTCAAAAGGTTTGGGATGGGGCCGGAGTTTCATCAGTAACAGATTCCCTGGTGACGCTGATGTTGTTGGAACAGGGACCACATTTGAGAACTACTGATCCAGTGGCACATGCTATACTGAAATCTTGCTTGCCATAGCAGTAATGTCATTTGGAATGCTTGAACAGGCTTGGCATGTGGGAGCAGTTTTTCCATGAAGTTTTTAACTTAATTCTGTGAGAACGTCAAAAAAAAAATCAGTTAGATAGGCCAACATGTTACTCAAAAAACAACTTCAGAAATATTTTCCAAATGAGATTGCTTTTCAGCTGCAAAAATATTAATTTCACTTTTGTATTCTTATAATCTGCTTTGGAATTTCCTTTAAGACAACCAACTCTGGTGTGATAAAGTAAATGCTATGGTCTCAGCTCTAATTCCAAAAGAAATTGACGTTCACTGTCTTCCCCCCACATCCATCTTTAAGAATTACAGCAAGATTTCTTTGTTTTTTAAAGATTTACAACATAAAAAGTGTTCCAAATAGCATTATTCTTAGATACTTCTAACAATTTTTAAATAACTTATGTTTTTCAGTCATATTTATTACTCTTTCTCATATAATGCCTTTATATTTTTCTGGACTAATTTATATTGACCAAAATTGCTATTGTCAATTCTCAAAACATTTTTAATTCAGGTTTGTGGGAGGAGATTAACTAAACAACAAGACTAAAATAGTCTTACCAGCCATATAAGGCATAATAAAGTAAGGATTGTACAATTTTCAACTTGACTTTCTCAGGCTGGATTATAAACTCTAGACCAGACTGTAACAGCATAATAAGTATTGTTTCTGCCATTCTGCAACAGTACAGATTCAAGGAGAAATTATACTGTTCCTAAGACATATTTTTATCAGCTGATGTACTATAAAAGCTGAACACACCAAAATACATGCCATGAGAATAATTTTTTTTCAGAAACCATGTGAGAAATTTTCTCTTTTTGCACATAATATGCAACCAAATACAATGATACTAAGGCTTTCTCACTGACAGTCACATCATGACTCAGAAAATTTGTATATCACATTATATATGTTTTTCTTTTTTGGAAAATATTCAAGAGACTGACTAATTCAGCATGTCGTATTTCCAAGAATCTGTTAAATTTTAATGGTTTTTAGCTTTCATTTACAAGAACATCATTATACTACATTGGTGTATATGTCATTTTTTGGTTTTGCTCATTTGATAAACCATATTTTAAAAAAGCAAATCTCATACTTTTTCTTTTTAACTAGGTGCAGATAAAGTAAAAGTCTGCTGATTAGAGTTGATATTTTCTCCAATATTACTACTCATTCTTCCCATATTTTTCACCTTATCATTCTTGGTTTTTGTAGCATTTTGAAACAATCAAGGGCAATTTGAACTGGTTCAACTAAAATACTACGATCATTGTACATTTGAAATTTTCCTATCTGATTATTCACTTTCTGAAAAACTGCACTTCAAATTTAACCAAAATACAGTTGAAAGTCATGACAATAATGCCAAAAAAAAAAAATCCCACATTTTAATTTACAACTAACTGCAAATTATATTGATATAAAATTAAACAATACTTGATTCTCCCATTATAAGTTGATGGTCACCTTGACAGTCATATACTAGAAAATTAAATGAGATAACACGGTGCTAAATAAAACAATCTGCTTCTAGCCGATGTGTATATTTTTCACATCCCCTGTTCTGTCTCTCCCACATGTGTTGCAATCAGCCTTGCGCAATCAATATTGTGATAATGACCTTGGTTCTTGCCAAGGGTCCACTTGACACACTGTCATATTTTCTAATCCATTCTATTTCATTATTTAAAAAGTTAGTGGAGCATATTAAATTTATTTCTTGACCCACTAAAGAGTCATGAGCAAAGTCTCAAAAACAATGCTCTGAGGCACTAAACAGTTATTCCAAGAAAGTTTGTAAAAAAACGCAATAAACAGAATAGTTTACCTCTCTGCATGCAGAATGTTTCCTTTGATAACTTTATTTTCCAAGTCTGGGTTTAGACCACACTGTGCCTGCAAATTACTGCTGCTTCATGGGGTGCAAGGGTTGGAGATGGGTGTGTGGGGTACATATGTTCTTTTCTTTTTGCCTTTTAAAAAATATTGATATACAATTCATATACCATAAAATTTACCCCATTAAAGTGTACGATTTGGTGGTTTTTAGC
The DNA here is from genome assembly GCA_963574885.1 of Lepilemur ruficaudatus. Classification (NCBI taxonomy): domain Eukaryota; kingdom Metazoa; phylum Chordata; class Mammalia; order Primates; family Lepilemuridae; genus Lepilemur; species Lepilemur ruficaudatus. The sequence goes on from CAUYRT010032743.1 coordinate 9,468, forward strand.
ATACTCACAAAGTTGTGTTAATGTCATCACTATTTAATTCCAGAACATTTTAATCACCTACCAAAGAAAACCCATACCCATGAGGAGAAACTTTCCATTCTCCCTTCCCCAGTGGCTGGTAATTAATTTACTTTCTGTCTCTATGGGTTCATCTATTCTGGATGCTTTGCATAAAAGAAATCATGTAATATGTGGCCTTTTCTGTTTGGCTTCTTCCACTTAGCATGTATTTTTGAGGTCTATCCATATGGGAGCATATATCAGTATTTCATTCCCTTTTTTGGTTGAATAATATTCCATTGTATGAATATACCACATTTTTTTTTAATCGTTTGTAAGTTGATGGATATTAGTGTTGTTTTCTACTTTGGGCTATTATGAATAATGCTGCTATGAACATTGGTGTATAAATTTTTGTGTGGACATGCTTCTGATTGGAATTGTTGGATCATATGGTAACTCTATGTTTAACTCTTTTTTTTTTTTTTTTTAAGACAGAGTCTCGCTTTGTTGCCTGGGCTAGAGTGAGTGCCGTGGCGTCAGCCTAGCTCACAGCAACCTCAAACTCCTAGGCTCAAGTGATCCTCCTGACTCAGCCTCCCAAGGAGATGGACTACAGGTGCGACCCATCATGCCCAGCTAATTTTTTGTTTCTATTTTTAGTAGAGATGGGGTCTCGCTCTTGCTGAGGCTGGTTTCTATCTCCTGACCTTGAGCGATCCGCACACCTTGGCCTCCCAAAGTGCTAGGATTACAGGCATGAGCCACTGCACCCAACCTGAAATGACTTTCTCTGAAATCAAATGTCTTATGTTAATATAGCCATTCTAGTTTTCTTTTCTTTTTTTTTTTTTTTTTTTTTTTTGAGACAGAGTCTCACTCTGTTGCCCGGGCTAGAGTGAGTGCCGTGGCATCAGCCTAGCTCACAGCAACCTCAAACTCCTGGGCTTAAGCAATCCTTCTGCCTCAGCCTCAAAGTAGTCCCAGGCATGCACCACCATGCCTGGCTAATTTTTTTTTTGTATATATTTTTAGTTGGCCAAGTAATTTCTTTCTATTTATAGTAGAGATGGGGTCTCGCTCTTGCTCAGGCTGGTTTCGAACTCCTGACCTTGAGGGATCTGCCCGCCTCAGCCTCCCAGAGTGCTAGGATTACAAGCGTGAGCCACCGCGCCCGGCCTTCTAGTTTTCTTTTGACTAGTGTTTGCATGTATATCTTTTTCCATCCTTTTTCCTTTTACCTTACGTATCTTTATGTTTTAATTTGCTTCATGTAGGCAGCATGTAGTTGAGTCTTGCTTTGATATCCAATCTGACATTCTCTTTTAATTGGGAGTGTTTAGACCATTTTCGTTTAATGTGATTATTGATACAATTAGGTTTAAGTCTGTCATCTTGCTATTTGTTTTTTATTGATCCTACATGTTTTTTGTTTCCCTTTTCTTCTTTTTCTGCTTACAGATTAATTGAGCATATTTTACAATTCTAATTTATCTCCTTTATTAGCTTATTAGTTGTAATTCTTTGCTTCTTTACTTAATGATTGCTTTTGGGTTTATGGTATACATCTAACTAATCACAGTCTACCTTCAAGTGATACGATTTCACGTATCATATAAGAACTTTACAATAATATATTTCCATTTCTCCCCTCCTGGCCTTTATGTTATTGTTTTCATGTATTTTACTTTTACATATGTTATAACCCCGCAACACACTGTTATTATTTTTATTTAAATAGTCAATTATCTTTTGAAATGTTAAGGAATACAGCCCTGCTAAGAGAGGCTTTCTCAGCCTGTGATCTGTAACCTATGTTTGGACTGGGAGTCAGGAAATAGGACTGAGGCCCCACGCCTTTCCCAAGAGCTTCCTATTAATGTTTCTCAGCCAGCATGAGAAGTTTGAGAGCTAGCATAATGACAAGGATCAGATCAAGGTCAAGCCTGTTGTTTCAGATGGCCTCAAGTCACTGCCCTTAGGATGAAGACAGAGAACTGCTGAGCAGAGCAACCAGTCAGTAACTGAGAGATTTCAGAATTTTGAGCTCTGCTTAAAAGAGATACTGTGAGATATCTGGCTGTGGTTACTCACTCAAATAGATGACAGGAGGCAAATGGCTGGAAGCTTCCTAAGTGCCAGAAAGACTTGTACTGCCAACAAGACCAGAAGCCAAACCTGTAAGCCAGCCTGGAACTGGGAGATTCCATCAGCTTCCCCAGAGTGTGGCATTTGACTTGGCTTCCTTCATACTGGCCCCTGCTCAAGGCTGGCCTTCTGTTTTCCCCTGAGCCCCAGACCTGTCCCTCTGACCTGCTCAGCCCGCCCCATATTATCCACACCAGATGCCTGTTCCAGAGCTCCAACCAACACTTCCCCACCCTAACGAGGTTTCCCTGACACCCTTCACAGGCCCAGGGTTTGCCCTGCAGGCGTCACCCTGCCTCAGTGCCAAGCCCCATCTTCAGGTACCAGCCCCTCTTGTCAGAGCTAAACTGCTGCCCTCAGCCTCTAGGTGTTGAAAGACGGGACTTCAGGTATCATTGAATCCATCTGCCTGCCCAGGCAGGGTCCTCAAAAGATGGTCGACAATTAGAAAGACGTTTCTTTCAATTAACTGAAGTCTCTCTTAGTGTAACTTCCACCTGAGGTCCTGGTTCTTCCATCTTCTGAATGTACACAGGACTCTCCTACATACCCCTCTACATGACCACCTTCTGACAAAAGGTACCATTGGTCGTGCGTTCCCTGTGCCTTCTCTCCTCAAAGCCAAAGTCTTTCAGCCGAATTAAATTAAGAAAAAACTATTGCGCTCTCCTAAGGATACATAAGACACAGCTGGCATCGGAGGTGGACAAGCAGAAAGATGGGATTCTCATCCCTGCATCAAGGAATCTCCCCACCCGCTTGGTGGGGACTGGGACTAGATCCCGGCTCTGTGGACCCTACGGCTTATGCAATCTTGTCACTCTCTTAAAAGAAAGAATACAAAACTCCAAATACAAGCAATTTTTACTTAAAAAAAGGAAGAAAATTGCAACAAATGAAAAGCCATGTTAAACTTAGAAATAAAAAAATCACAAAACCCAGAAAAATTACATAGTATTTTCATAATCTGCCTGACACACCTCTATATTTTTTCAGACCAGAGAGTATGGTCTGCATACTCTCTGGTTGCTACTTCGTATAGCAATTTTGTGGTATAATTTTCTGTAGAGAAAGAATAGAAGGGTAATTCCATCTTTCCTCTAGCATGTTTGATCAAAATTTGTTTTTCATTGACAGTTTAGAAAAATCTCTTTTAGCATCACAACTTGTTGTTTGTTAATGTCATGTATATTGTTAGGGTTTTTGCAAATTTGGGGGCAACTTTATCAAAGCTAAAGGCAGAGGGAAATGGGAGCTGGAGGACTGCACGAGAGGCAGTGCGGGAAGTCCGTGAGGTAAGTGACTGGCTCCTGTGGCTGAGTATTCACCTATCCTCAGGTCATCCTTACACAGGCAGTTTGGGGCCACACAAGGTGCCGGGATAGGATAGACAGAAAGGACGTAATCAGGACATAATCAAGAATTAGCAATGATGGGGAATAATCACTCTGCTGCTCTTCGGGCCTCTGCTCTCTGGAGACCTTTTGACTGTCACTCTAACTTTTCTTCCTTCAGCAAATGTTACCAAGGTCATTTATTTATTCATTCAACGACTACCTATTGAACTCTTATTATGGGCAATGTATAGAGGTGACCAACTGCAGAACTTCTGTTTTTGCTGGGGAGGGGAGCAGAGAAAATATACAAAGTGACTCATCCTTTGAAGATCTTAAGTGGAGTAATGGGACAGGAGGCCCTGGGAACTCAGCAATGAGTAGAAACAGGTCTCTACCCTGTGTGAGCACCTAACCTAACTAACAGAGTGACAGGCATAAGGACAGGAGAGCTACCATGCCCAGTATATTATAGCCCATCACCCCAGACTATTCCCCTGAGTCCAAGCACCAGCTCACAAAGAGGAGGAGGCTCATGGCGTCATGGAATCAGAATTACAGAATTTCTGCATCAAAAGAGGCCATATGCCTTTATTTTGTCCCCAGAATTGGGAAGGAGTAGATGGACAATTCAGGGAAAGCCCATCCCTATCCTAAGGAAGGGAAAAACATTAAAAGGACACTTCTAGCTTCTAGTGGACAGTAAACCTGTTAGAGCATCATGTGAAGGTCCTGTCTGTTTCTGGTTTTAGAGGAGCAGTCTGAATTGATCAATTTGGCCAGGCGTGGTAGCGCATTGTGCCTGTAGTCCCAACTACGTGGGAGACTGAGACAGGAGGATGGCTTGAGACCAAGAGTCTGAGACCAGCCTGGGCAATATAGTGAGACTCTATCCTCCAAAAAATAAAAATTGAAAAAATAAATTAAATAAATTGATCAATTTGGTCTGGTATTGCAAGATTTGGAAAGAGGTCCTACCTAAACTTTTTTTCAGACTCAGTGAAATTTTATTTTTTAATATAACTTTATTGAGACATAATTTACATACCATACAATTCACCTATTTAAAGTATATAATTCAATGGGTTTTGGTATATTCATAGGGTTGTGCTACCATGGCTACCATGAATTTTAGAACATCTTCACCATCTCCAAAGAAACCCATACCCCTTAGCAGTCCCTCCATCACCACCTCTGGGCCCCAGGCTACCACTAACCTGCCCTGTATAATAGGGTACTGCCTATTTGAAATTAAAAGGTCACATCCTCTATGGGCTTCAGTCTTCTCATTCGATAGCACGTGTCCATTCCTCGGTGGCCATGCATCTCTATCAACAAGCAGTGCAGGTCTATGAGTAGAAACCCAGGCTTTGCACGGTGAGTCACCAGGGTGGGCTTGGGCCCAGGTCTGGGCTGACAAAGTCTGAGTGAGGAGCTGATAGAAACAAAAACTTCTAGACAGCAGAGTCAAAGGGCAACAGGCAAATCCAAGTTCATGGCCAGGGAGATGGCAGGGACTTCCGCAGTGCTGGTGGGGCTTTGGTGGCACACGTCTTCCTTTGGGAGGACAGTCCCACAGTGGGATAAAGCCCATGGGCACTGGAGTCAAAGACCCCAAGTATAATCCTGGCTCCCCACTTGCCAGTTGTATGAACATGAATTGACGTAATTTCCTAAGCTTTTCTTTCCTCATCTGTAAAATGAAGCAGGAGCCAAGCCTGGGATCTGTGGGTCACAGCGCACGGGCACACTGCATGTCCCTCCCTGCAGCCAGAATGCTTGCCATGTGGCCAGACCCCTGACACTCCCCCCCAGCAGGGCACAGACGCTTTGCCTCCCTACGTCCTTGTCAACACCAGGCTTATTTCCAGGAACGGTCACATCCATTATGAGAGCAAGGGATTGTCACTTAGCTGTTCCAGCCTCAGCAGCAGTGCACTGCTGGGCCCCAGCTCACTCTGGCCCAGGAGAAGCCTGGGCAGCTTCAGCACAGAACTTTCCAGTGAGCATCAGCTTCCCCTCAGGGCCAGGCCAGGCTGCTTGTGACCGTGCTGTGGGGCGGCAGGGTCTGGCCCAGGCGCTCCCTCCCATGGCTGCGGGAGCCCACATGCCCACCCATACTCATGCTGACTGCACAGGCAGCTACGCCCCCCACCCCCACCCCGCAACTCGCAATCTCTTCCCAGCCACCAGCATCTTCCTCTCCCAAGGAGATGGATTTGACACAAACACAAGCACACCCCTACCTTTTTTTTTTTTCTTTTTTGGCTCTTCTCATGTCACCAAAGCAAACACTTATAAACTGAGTCTATAAACTTGACCCTGAAAGCGACACTATAAGCTCTCACCCAGGGGTCTCCAGACCTGCATTGAGCACACCCTAGGTCAGCAGAGAGGTGCTTTCTGCTCCCTAAGTTTTTCCACTTAGGTTTTCTGGTGTAAGGCAGGTACATCAACTCCCTCCCCCAGCCGCCTACTGGGAGCAACTGTCACAGTCCTGAGATTGGGTGTCTCAGGGTGGGATCTGGAAGATACCTGCAGCTAGGCTCAACCTAGAACTCAGGGAACAAACCAGGCTTTCTTGGTATCGGTCAGGACCAAGAAACCCCACTCCAGCTAGGTTAAGCAAAATACGGGAATGAAAAGCTCCCGTGGCTGGGAAGGCATAGTGGAGATGGATCCGGGGGCTCAAAGGCTCACACGTGTTATCATCGCCACCCCCTTCCTGCTTCCACACATGCGTTGCCCTTATTCGCATGTCTGCTGATGGGAAGCTTCCTTCAGGCAGTTGGCAGTTAGGGAGATAGCCAGGCAACTCCAGCACCTCCACTTAGCGGCCCCAGAGGAAGGAAAGTTTCTCTCTCCCAGTCCCAGGGCAGATCCCCACAGGCCCTGGTATCACACACCTGCCCCACAGCCCTGGCACCGGCTGTCTCCAGGAGGAGGAGGACGGAGGGGAGCTTGCTGGGCAGGCAGAAACAGGAGTGAAACCGTCCTCTACATGGCAGCTATTTTTGAACATGGGAAACTTCTCATTTCTGAGTAAAAATAGAGCCCAAATGATCCAAAGAGGGGAAGAGTCTGGGAGGCTGAGAAAGCTGCCAAGAACAGCCATTCTGTAAATAAAGTCCTGAGTGCTAGAGCAGGACAAGGGACCTCCTGGAAAGCAATTTGTAGCAGGCTATCCTTGAGCACAGGAGCATCTCCGGACCCTGGCTCAGAACGTACGGAAGGGCACCATTCCGAGCCCCTACTCTCATCCACAGAGGGAACTGAGGTTGCTTTAACAAGGTTGGGGGTCCCAAGGTCACCTCTGAAGTAGGCACATCTCGCAAAGCCAGAGGAATCCTTGTTCCTGTTACATAACTTTGTCCTTACCTTGCAGTGATGGTAGGCTCTTCCTCCAGCCTGCCCCTGTGTGCTGATGAGAGGCATTAAGCTCTTTGGTGCCCTTCTTCAGGCCTCAGTCATCTTGAATGAGACAGTCAATCGCAATGTGAGGAGGTGACCGACCACACAGGGATGGATCAGCATGTGAGGAAGAGGATAAGGAACAGTAAATGTACTGAACACTAGAGGAGGAAAGCTTGGGACAGCACTGGGACACAGGCAGTAATCTCAATAACAATGACCTAAAAAAGTAGCCGCTATTCACTCATTGAGTGCTTCATACACAACAGGCTCTAAGCATTTTACATGCATTAACTTACTTAATTATTTGTACATTTTAAATGTTCAAATGTCCCCCCGAGATATGTCTTAACTGTTACTACAAAGAGAAAGACAGTACCTTACCATGGAGAAACCCAGTGCACAAGGTTAGCATTACCAGTGATGGGACACAGTGACATCCTGAACACCCCATGTAATGCCTCGAGAAGGACAGAACATCACTTTTTTGTGGGATTCTTGCCAAAAATACATAACCCAGGGAAGGCTACTTTGCCAGCCTCGGCAGCACCGGACCTTTACATTGGTAGCAACAGATTCGCCACAGACACTGGTTTCCTTTTTGCTTTTAAAAAAATTCACTCGCATGCATCGAGCATCGAAGGCGTTAACTTCTCCGAAGAGAATGAGCTTTCTTTTTCCTTTTGATCTTTTTTAACATGAAGAGAAATACTGCAAAACAATCAAGTTGAACGACTATCGAATGTGCCGTCGGGCTGGGAGCTACGGTTTCCTCCTCATAAAATGCGGTTTCCCATTAAGTTTTGTACATTTTCTCAGAGTTTTCCTAACCCCTGGTTTTAATAAATTCTCTTTCCACACCAAAAAAAAAAAAAAAAAATACATAACCTCATTCTAATCCTGAGAAAGCATCAGACAAGCCCACACTAAAGGACATTCTATAAATAACCAGTACTCGTCAAAAGTGTTAAAAGTCATGAAAGATAAAGAAAGATTGAGGAGGAGACCAAGGAAAAATAACAAGTAAATGCAATGTGGGACCTTAAAATACGCTCCTGGAACAGAAAATGGACATTAGTGAAAAAACACTGGTAAAATTCAAATAAGGTCTGTAGTGTAGGTAATAGAATTACAGCAATGTTGATTTCCTGTTGTTGGTTGGTTCAGTGTTGATTGTGATAATTAGAATAAGGTTACGTAAGATGTTCACATTGGGGAGAGTTGGGTAGAGGTATAAAGGGACTCTCTGTACTATTTTTACAAATTTTTGATACGTCAAAATTAATTCAAACTGAAAAATTTTGAATTATTTTTTAATTTAAAGCTTTCTAAGTAGAAGATTCACCTAACAAATCAATTCCATCTCAGAAAAGTAACTTATGGGGTTGGTCTACCAGCAATGAAAAATGCCCAGACCTGGGATAAAACAGAAAATATTCCTCATTGTCTGCCATGTTGTTAAAAATCTGCCACAGCTGGGTTTTTTTCATTGCCATGATAGCCCCTATTTGTTGAGCAGATGCTCAACTACAGGGACAAGTGCTAAACGCTCATTTAAGTAAGCATCTCTCCAAGTTCTAGAGGGGCGACCAGCAAGGCAGGCTGCCTCCAGCAAGGAAATGCTCTCCCCCAGCCTCCAGAGCCAGGGCTCTCCCGGGGGGTTGTTCTGCATCCTCTGATTGTCTTGTTCTTCAATCCAGTGGGGCTGAGAGTGAGAGTTCTCCAGCCTTTTTGACAGTGCATCCCAACCCCTCCTTCTTCATTCCTTCCACGGTGACTCACTTTTAGAGGCTTTTGCAATCAAAGGCATTTCCCGTCAACTTTAAACCCAACAACTTTGTCCTTCAATGTCTCGTTTCTCATACCCCACAAGAGAAAAAATTAATGTGAGATTGTTGCTATTTAAGAGGTTTGGGTTTGTCTCTGTTTGATTATCGTCTTTGTTTTTCTCTCTTAGTGTTTCCCTGGGTTTCTCCCATCTCACTAGCTAGGAGGGTAACAGCAGCTCAGAGGCTCCTGCCAAAGCAGCAGATCTGGCCTCCTGGTTGACTGCAGCTTGGAAAGCAAGTATGTTGGTCCTCGAAGGTTCCAGCAGCCAAAACAACAAGGCAGGACTTGTGCCTTGTCCCTGTGCTGGACCTTGGCACCTCTTATCGAACTCCTGGGTCCCTGCCCAGCTAGGTTTCCTGCAAGCCTTCCCCTTTGCTGTCTTTGTGTTGTGCCAACAAAGTTCTACATTTTCATTCTCCTCTCTCCACATCACAGACTAGAAATAAGTTATCCAATGATTAGTTAACACCCTATTACTATGCCGCATTTTGCAATGAAGTGGGACAAGTGGAAAAAGGTATTCTGACCCCAGTTGCCTTGAACCTTTGACAAGAGGAGGATGAGTCCCCAGAGGGTCACTGAGTCAAAAGGAGGGGAGAGCTGGTTGTCTCCGGTGTCCAGGGAGAGCCAGATGAGGCTGAGAGGCCCAGCCACTTCCTACCCACCCTGGCAATTTTTGCCAGCTTTAGGGGTGCGGCCTGGGCAGGGCTGGGTATCTGTGAACAGCCCCAGAGTCCCCTTCCCAAGGCCACCTACTGGCTACTGAGCTCTGCAGAGGGGACAAACGCGGAGGACAGGGCAGAGAGAGATAGTTCTGTCTCAGCACCTTTCTGGTTAGTTCTGTTGTCACCAACAGGGAATAAACAGACATACAAAGGGGAGAGGCTTCACCTTCAAGGCAGTTAGAGGAGGGGTAGCTCCTGCATGGTGAAGGAGGGAGAGGGAGGAAGGGGTCGGCCCTGAGCACAGGGCAGGTATCAGCAAGTGCAATGCCTGAGCCTAATAGCAAAGGAACTGCCCTCAGACGTTCTTGCCTTGATATGAGGGGCATCTGCACCTCCATCACACTCCTGGGCAACCCAGGGCCACCTGGAAGGGGACTGAGGGCCACACCCTCCCCACCCCCTGGCCTGGCTTAGAGGTGAGTCAGGAGCCAAGGTACAGTTCCTTTAAAACAAGGGAAAACACACCTTAGACACTGTAAAATGGAACTCCTTCTATTTCTTACACAACAGACCTCCCCAGGCCTGGGGACTCAGAAGAGACCTGTTTCCACAGGATGGGGTGGGGCAGAAGGGCATTTGCAGGGTTGACTGCGATGCTAGAAGCCTACACAGGCAGACAAGAGGAACCCCAGTCTGCAGGACGGCCGGTTCACACACACAGGGGAAAGCAGGCAGGGACTGATGGGAGGGGAGGTGGATTGTGACTCCAGTGCAGGGGAGGGTGAGGTCACGGCACCGGGAGAGGGAGTAAGTGAGAAGTAAATGTTGGCTTGAAGGGCCAGTTTAACAGCCCCATCACGGAGGTGGACTGAAAGGTGGGATTGATTTAGAAAGTAATGTGTAGTGGAGGCCAAGGTGGGAGGATCACTTGGGCCTAGGAGTTCAAGACCAGCCTGAGAAAGAGACCCCATCTCTACAAAAAAGAAAAATTAGCCAGTCAGGGTGGCGCATGTGCCTGTAGTCCCAGCTACTTGGGAGGCTGAGGCAGGGGGATCACTTGAGCCCAGGAGTTTGAGGTTGTAGTTAGCTAGGGTGATACCACTGCACTCTAGCCCTGGCAACAGAGCAAGACTCCGTCTCAAAAAAAAAAAAAAAAAAAGGAATGAGAGGCAGAAATATCGTGGGGAGGGCACCCACAGATATGGCCCTAAGGACCAAGGGAGGAGTACAAGGAAGAGACGCAGGAACAGGATTCTACTTACACTAGAACCTTTGTCTTAAAGTCTGTTTCTGGAAGAACCCAAACCAAGGGTAGGATAATATTTTTCATTTTGTATTCTTCTGTCATACTTTTAAGGAAGTTGATACCCAGCATCAGGGTTATTGATGATATGTCAGTAGAACGGTTAGGAAAGCCAATTTCAGGAAGAGCTTGGGTGATGAGCAGGAAAAGAGAACATTAGTTGAAGACAAGAAAGGGCGAGTCACAGGGCGGCAGGTTTCCAAGGCATTGAGATGAGCCCTTGCTAACTTAGGATGCAAGTTCTCCACGGGGCTTACTGCTCGAGTAGGATGAAAGAGCACTTCTCCCCTGGTGCAGGGCAGCTGTTGGGAAGCTGCCAGCACCTTCCTTGAGCTACAAGACCCCTGAATTAGAAAGAAGAAGCCCTTGGATTAAGATCAAATTAAAACTCTACTCTTGCATAAGACATACCCTTTCACAATGTACATCAGTCAAGAAGAAAGCAACTGCCAAAGCTCAAAAGCCCCCATGGTTGCTCAGGATGAGAATTCCCAAATGCAGATCAAAGTGACAGAGAAGCAGGAAAGGAACCTGAACAGGACTCCATCTTTCAATTTAAGGGTTTTAAAAATACATATAGACTAATGCTGTAGTTTCATTATTCTAAGATGCAATATTCCATGTTTTAACATCTCCGTAATTGAGGCACATCATACAGTTGATACAAATCATATTGGTTACTAGTGTTTTCTTAGTGGTGTACAGAAAGTATTGCAATTATTATTAACACATATGGTAATTTATAAGTGATATGAACAAATTTTGGGGGGGCTCCTTAAAGATAAAAGCACCTCATTCTTGGCCTCTACCTTTCAAGATGTAATGTTATTAAGAGCAAAAAAAAATTTTTCTGTGAACAACTTTGAGACCTGAATCAGGATAATTTTTCAGGTTTATTATTAATACTAATAAAGTTCAGTTCCAAAATTATTTGGCAGATTTTCTTAGCATTGAAAAAGCAGAACCAATATAGAATTAACATTAAGAAAACAGTGAACTTATCCCATAATCTCACTAGCCCAACAGTTAAAAGTATTTATTTTCTTGTTTTAAGCAAGAAACAAGAATTTTTACTTCATCTGGCATTTTTCATCAGAAGGCAAATCACAGAGAAGTTAAACTTTTGGCCCAAGGAAAAGCTTCCTTCATTTCAGCTTTCTTGGAAGTGAAGGTAAGTCATTCTCCCTTTCTGCATTTGGGGAGCCAAGCTGACCCAGAACATCAAATATTTCACATCATTACCAACCAGGAGTAGACAAGTAGGACATGGTCTCACTTTGGGCATCTTTAATTCTGGACTCAACTTCCAACTATAACAAAGTATTCCCCCAACTTCCTACTCTTCTTCTCCAGTCTCCCCTGACCAACTCAACACAGGAGATGGGTCTAACTAGGATCAGGGGTGGGAATGGGCTGTTCTAGTCTCTCTCTTTTCCTCTTAAGGCCTGCTTGGGTTTATGAAAAGTATGAACCCTGGCAACGTTTGTCCAGCCTTTTTGACCTTCAAACTCAAAATCAACATGACTCGGGAGCAGACATGAAAAAGGCCCCAAACACCAGTTTGCCCTGAGGCCTCAAGTGTCGAGCAGTTCTCAGAGAACATGTTAGACCTGTAGTACTTACATCCATGAGATGGAGGATCAGGTGAGAACCCATCTCGGGGATACCAAGAGAGGGCTTCATGGATTTAAAGATCAGTCTGTGTCATAACTGAGCCCAGACACATATAGAAAGCTCTAAAGCCCACTATCCCTTTGTCGAAAAGCCCATGAGGTCCATCTCACAGAATAGCAGTGACCAGGGTTGTGGGCTTGGGCAGCCATTGCACAAGAACTTTTCCCAAATAAAGGAGGGCCAGAGGTCATTTCACCCAAATGACCCAAAAGAAGAGCACCAAGAACTCTTCTTCAAACAACAGCACACATGTCAACTGAAGGCTCACAAAAGGCCCTCAGTGACCTCCCAAACACTGCTTCATACCCTGTTCCATCTCTTCTTTCTCTGTAAGAGAAACCTCAGCAAGGACAATCCCTATAAGGAAAAAAAATCGAAGAAATTTCCCTCAGAGGAGAAACTTATTACCTGAGAATGATCAAGTTATATGGACATATTGAACCGATTGCCTGTGAATGTTGGTAGAGGTTCTTTATTCTTCTCTAAACCTAATGTGGCCGTGTGGCCGTCTGGGAGCTGTGCTAGCAACCACTGGAGGTCAGATGCAGGCCGCATGGAACCTTCAGGAAGACTGGGCTTACGACAGTCTTCAAACCCACATCAAGTGCCTGTGTCCTCATACTTGCTCAGAAATGACTTCAATATTCCAAACAGGAGGGGACAGTTTGCTAAATTTTCTTACAACACTAATCCTTCTGTTTTTTGAGCTTCATCAAATGTCTATTTGTTTTTATTTGAACATTAGCAATTTCTTCTCAACACGGGTCTATGAAAGGAAATTGAGTGGTCAAGGCTGTTGTCTGTATCTCATCATTGTGGCTACAAACCCCAAAGTGGAAGTGGCTTAGGATAATCCATCTTTACAATGCTGAACCATTCTTTATACTCACTGAAAATGAAAGCATAAATAAATATTCACACTTCTCTGTAAAGATTCTAGTGGGAAAGCACTTTTGAGATTTTCAATGTAAAGACAGATGACCCACTGAGAGAGAAAAGGTTATAGATCAATATTACTGTAATGGTTTCTGGGGGAAAAATGGCCACTTTGGGGGAAATGCAAGATCATAGATTATTACACATAACAATTAAAAATACAGTTGACTTTATTTCCACTTCCCAGTATCGCATCTGATAAGAACTGTCATCTTTATTAAACACAAAAATATTTCAAGAAAGCATGTTCCAAGATACTACACATAAGCAATAATTTGGCAGAATTTTATCAACTCTAGTAGTTCATACCCCAAAAAACAAGTTTTAAAATTCAAAAATAACCACTTTATTTAACATGTTACACCTTAACATTTAAAATATCATGCTCTAGTTAAATATTTTAACAACACTGTATACAAATAATATATTACACAAAATATATTTAAGAAAATGTTTGGTCTTTGATCTGAACAATAAATAAAAACACAGGCACTTCTACACTGAGACAACGAAGCAATCACTACTCAGAATAATTATCTTGTATAAGCAACATGTGAAAATATGGCAATAATAAAACCTGGAATTTAAACTGACAAGTCACTTATGAAAAGGTCTGTAACTCCCATCTTTTCACTCAAGTCAAAAGTTAACACATACTTTCCTGGTCCACAGAGAAAATTCACAAACCCAATATGGTTGTCAGGGGCAATTCAATCTTCAGTTGGCTCTTATGGAATCATACTCATTATTTTCAAATGCTAAAATCAGATAACTATTATGATACCACCCAGCAAACCAAATACAAGAAAAATTAAACTCTTTCTTATTCTGACCATAAGACCACAAGATAAATTAGGTGAGTGTCACACAGTGATTCTCATTTTGCAAAATTAACTAATTAGATTAACACAAGAAAATACTGTTGGGGTGGCAGAAAAATTCCACAAGAGTCAATTTTCTAGACAATTTAAAAAATTTGTCCAAATCTCATGAAAATAAATGTAATTCCATTTCACAAAAACCACTGAATCATGTATAACAAATTCTTTGTAGTAAGTTTATAAACGTGAATTACAGATAAATCAGTCATCATAATGGGAAGCAGGAATAGTAATGTATAGGAGGGCAAAATAAAAATAACTTAAAATGGTCAAATTCTAAAAACTTATATCAGATGAGAAGGGGGGGACACAAGGCCCACAAGCCAGTAGAAAGGATCAAAACTGATCATCCTCCCATTACCATCCATAAAATATTATCATTTTCTGCTTTCCTTCTTCATAAAAGTACCAGATAGAAGGGTTTAGAGGCCCTCAAATGGTTACTACTTACAAAGGCAATTTTGATGGTTTAACATAGAAACTACCCTAAATGTGAGAACCCAACATCGGACTATTCAAAATATGCCTTTCTATGCAAAATTTAGTATGTATATCTTAGCATTTTAAATGAGCACTTTGCAACCGAGACCAAATGTCAATCATCTCTTGAGGCTTTCTACTGTGTACTAACATCAGGTCTACATAGGAACAAATGTTATTCTTGTTTTTCTCCTCAATATCAAATGTCCTGAAGCCTTTGTGTTTCTCTGGAACGAGGCCGAGTTTCTGAAGGCACATTCCAGTATAAACGTCATCGATGGGGTAGAGGTGGACCCGGTCGGTGGCATTGTACAGCCTCAGGGCCAGGTGGCCGGAGTAGAGGAATCCCCCTCCTCCCGCATAGGGTGGGTAGACGCCAGAGTAAACAACTTCCGGGATGTAGTACTTCAGTTTCTTATCCCGGTGGGGTCCAGCATTGTGGATCACATCACCAATGAACAAATCTTTGGCTTTGTTCTTGGATAAGCTATTCAAGTAATTCAGGATGTGATGGGTGTTCACAAACACATCGTCATCGCCCTTGAAGACGAACTCAGCGTCTGGGCAGGAAGTGCTCACCCACCTGAGAAACAGCACTTCCTTCAGAGACAAGTTGAAGAAAGTGTCTCTGTAGCTCCACATAAGAATGTCTTGGTGCTTCTCACTCTCAAATTTCAGCATATCTGAAAGGTCAGGGTGGTTGTCTTCCGGGGGAGTCTGGCCCAGCAAGAAGACACGCACCACGGTCTGGTTCCCCACGTTGCTCTCTCTGCCCCAGGATTCCCGGATCGCCTGTCTTCTGGCAAAATGTGCAGTGAGGGACTTAATCGCCAGCAATAAGAATGGTTTCTTTGCACATTTATGCGGCTGATCTATAAGCAGTGAATAGTTGCGGCATCTCAAATACAGCAGAAAATCTTTAAATCTGTCCGGCAGATTGTTATAACCTGTCACAGCTGACGTGACCCTCTGGTCAGGTTCACAGTAATTCAGATGGCTTATGTTGGAAAAACCATACCCTTCCCCTGTCTGGTTGGCCAACATGCTCAGGATGGGATTGTACTGCTTGTTCAGCTTTTCTTGTTCTCTGTTCCAGTATGCCTGGGGAAGATCAGATATCTTCCAGAACTTCTCTTTGGGTATTATTACTTCCCCTTTTCCATTTTTCTCTTGGCTACTGCTTTTGGAGACTTCCATAATCAAATAAATGAAGACATTTGCCATCATCAGGATACCCAACAATTTTATTCTTCGACGTCCAACACTCATTTCTCATATCTGGAATAAAAGGGGCGAGTATGACATGAATTAGATAATTATTAATTTGTACTTAAACATACATTTTGATTTACTTTACTTGCCTCTTTGTCTCTCCACGAATAGTGGTTTAGAGCACAGACTCTAGACTTGCACTGCCTAGGCTCAAATTCTGGCCCGTCCTTTCTAGCTCTGTGACCTTGGGCAAGTGGTATAACTTATGTCTCAGCTTCTCCGTCTATAAAATGGGGATAATAACCCCTTTCATAGGATGGTTGTGAGGAATATATGATTTCCTATAGAAAGCTTTTAAAATAGGGCCTGGCCCATAGCAAGCGCTATGTAAGTGATTAACATTGCTGCTGTTGTTTTAGACAAGTATTTACATATTCCATGTCTTTCGCTTCTAGTTTCTATTCTATTTCATTTTTTTAAAAATGCTAGTCCCAATCCTGAATTATTTCCCAACTTGCCATTTTATAGATGAAACTGAGGCAGAGAGATTAATGCTTGCCCACAGTTGCAAGGCTAGGAAGTGGAGGAGATAATAGCCACACTGCATGTTCAGAAAGATAAAATGAAAGGAAGACTCATGATGGCTTTATCCCAATAGCCAAATACTGAGAACCCAAATATTATCAATAAGTAGATGGATTATCAAATTGTGGCATACTCATACAATGGAATATCCCTTGGCAATAAAAAGGAAAACTATTGTTACAAGCAATATTACATTGTGAGTGAAAACTAGATCCAAAATTTCATTTATATTAACTTGAAGAACTAATCTAAGCCCTAGAAATCTGAACGTGATGGAAGTGGGGGTTTGGAGAGGAGCAGGAGGGATCTTCCTGGGGTAAAGAAATGTACTGTGTGGGTCTTGGCCTGCATGAGGCTTCAAGAGTGTGTATCAAACTGTATACTTAAGACCTCTACTGTTTGTAGCAAAAAGAGAAATGCAAATGACATTCTAGTAAGATCAAAAGATTTCAGGCTGTGGGCAACAGGAGAACAAGGAAAGAGTAATGAAATGGTTTGCTGGGGATAACCCCAAGGTTCTAACACTACAGACATGAATGATCTGCATAAGAACAAACATTTAGACAAGCTGGAAGCCCAAAAAAGTAGAATGGCAACACACTAGAAAGAGCTATAAGGATTTCTTTTCTTTTTTTTTTTTTTTTGAGGCAGAGTCTCACTCTGTTGCCTGGGCTAGAGTGCCATGGCGTCAGCCTAGCTCACATCAACCTCAAACTCCTGGGCTCAAGCAATCCTTCTGCCTCAGCCTCCCAGGTAGCTGGGACTACAGGCATGCGCCACCATGCCCGGCTAATTTTTTCTATATATATTTTTAGTTGTCCAGCTAATTTCTATTTTTTCAGTAGAGACGGGATCTCGCTCTTGTTCAGGCTGGTCTCAAACTCCTGACCTCGAGCGATCCTCCCACCTTGGCCTCCCAGAGTGCTAGGATTACAGGCATGAGCCACCGTGCCTGGCCAAGAGCTATAAGGATTTCTTATCAGGTTATTCTAAAACTGAGAATTTACCCTTAGGTATTATTACATTTATTCCATTTTATACCTAAGGAGACATATATTTAAAGAAGGATGAGCAGAGCTAGAATCCCAGCCAAGGCAATAGATTCCAAGGCTACCATGTCAAATGGTAGACACCTGTCTCAGACTTCTAAATCAAAGCTGTGTGACTATTTTAATCAAGAGTAGTATTTACTGTTTTCCTTAAGCAAAACCACGTGTGGTCAATACTTTTTAATAGAACAGGATTTTTAAGTTCACCGGGTTCGAGTAAACAGTTGCAAGGTAGAAAAATACCTGTCACGTTCAGAGTGCTGTGAAACTAATACATGTTGGACAGCCCACATTAGATCAATAGGAATTCACAAGATATTTTGTGTCTCTTAAAATGTACGCTAGTAGATCTTTATCTAGTTGCTTGTATTTGGTACTGCTAAACAGCTCCAGCTATGAACATGTAAGTAAAAGGGTTTTGTTTTTATTTTCTTTAAAACTGGCCCCTACCCTATAACCCAACTTCCCAAAGCCTTTGCACATTTAGAGAGCATGGCAGATGAGAAAGATATGTAGGTGCTCTTGGCTCACCCAAATAAGCAGTCTCCCATCACCACACCATTCCTCCCCTGACTCCCCAATCACTACCCACCTCCACTCCTGGAGAATCCCACCACTCAGCCAGCAAGAAAGAAGGATCTTCTTAAACTTCCTCCCAAAGAAGGAAACCACAAGACACTTTTTACTCCTTTTGTTTTTATTTTAGTTTTTAATTACTTTTAAAGACAGGTTCTCAATATGTTGCCCATGCTTGTCTTGAACTCCTGAGCTTAAGTAAGTAATCCTCCTTCCTCTGCCCCCCGCCCCCAATGTACTTGAGACTATAGGCACGTGCCACCCACCATGCCTGGCTTCTTATTCCTTAATTATAGTTTTAAAGCACCCCAAGTCACACAGCCTGAATGGGTCCACACCCTCCTTAGGTTAGCTCCTTTCAAATGAGTTTTTTAACAAATCTTATGAGCTCTCTAAAAGTCTGAGTCCAGTACATCTTTGGCAACCTAAACCACTTTGCTATGGGCCTAACTTTCAAGGGCAAGGGAACCCAATGGACAAGTAGAATGCATGTACAGGGGTATCTGATGCAGATAAAGAATTAGTCATCTTTTTAGAAAATAAGTCACAAATACATTTAAACTTTTTTTTGACTTCCAGATTTGAGACAAAATACTTAGAGGTACTCAGGAAAAAAACAGCATATGCTATGAACAGCTAATACCTGGCAAAATTTTCAACTCAGTTAAGGAATTTAGACACCAATAGACTATTCCCAAAATTTCTAGAGTAAAAGATGACAGCTTAAGGAAGAAAAAGGGAAGCACAATATCCTACATAGCTGGTTGTGAACTTCCAGAGCTAATTCTCCTAGGAAACAACACAGGGTGAATAATATGTAAAAATGACTCCAGATAAATTAACAAGTTAAGTATCCAAGTTATGGGGGAGGCCATGGATATCTGGAATCCGGCCATAACCATTTAAAGTTTCTATCAGGGAAAGCAGGGGTTAAGCAATTTGCCTGAATATTACATAAGAGTGAAGTGACAAAGCTGAGATGAGACGGCAGCCTTGTGGCTCACAATCCAGGGCTCTTTGGATCTCTTCTGTTTTCTACGACGTACAACCACGTTCTGGTAACCCAGTCCAGGTCAAGAACGAAGTCTCAAGGGCTGGCTCGAGACTGAAAAGACCCAAGGCAGGGGGTCATGTACATCGGATAGTTACCAAGAGTCTCCAAAGAAAGCGAAATGGGAGCATCTACCAGCTCCCCGCCCCCTTCACAAGGTGGGCCAGGCTTTCTTATAATATGAGTTCAGATTCCCAAAGGCTCAGTTTAGGGGCATTCTTCCCATTACAGGCTAAAGGGCATTTCTTCCAAACCAACGTGAGGAGGAAAGGTGGAAAAACCAAGATTTTCAACTGCACATTTCTGAAGGTTAAATATCATCTTTCATTTGTGGCCTGGGCACCTTCTCTTGCATGAGAACTTGGCTTTTGGCAATAATACTCTTATAACAAGCCAAAGTTCATGGACGGGAGGATAAAGCAATGACCCCCATAAAAATATCTGTGGGAAAAAGCTCTCTAAATAGCTGACTAAATATTCCCATTGCAGACAGAAAACCCAATTCCGTGTCCTTTTTTGAGCAGGAAGTTACATTGCTTAAGAAGAATTTGAGTAAGAAAACCTACCCTAAAGCTGGGGAAGATGTTATAAACCCTCACTGGTGAAACACAGAATTTTTATTGTAACAGAAATAGGAGGAAAAAAAAATCACATATACAAACAAAGAGCAACCTTAGCTTTTTACTTTGTTTCCAGCAGGGATAGAACAGTTTTGAAACTTCCAGAACACTTCAGTTGATTTTGTTTGCTTAATGAAATTAAAATATTTAGAAAGACAACACGACAGAAAATATGTTAGTTGAAAACGGATTACAAAATAGTACAGACGTGATGCCGAAACTATGTGAAAATCCAGATAAAATACCACACAGAAACAAAGCTGGTTTACTCCGGCTGGTGGGATGAGAGGCTGTTTCACATTCTTTAATGCTGCCCAACCAGCCTTCCCTCTGAGCAGCCTCTTGCGCACACTGCGCGCTGCCTGGGAGAGGAGCTCTCATTCCCCGCCTGACCTAGACTCTGCATGGCTCTATTTGACCCCTGCAGTGCTGCACGGAGGCTCTGGCACAACACCCATCCCTAGATCACCTGCACACTCTCCCTCGTGCCCGGGCCATTTCTTAGAAAGGGCTCCTGAACATCACAGTGAAAAATGAACACATCTGCTTTATTTTAATAAATATGTGTCAGGCACTAGCAATCCTATGAGGCAGATACTCTAAACGCCCCCTCTTCATTTTGCAGATGGGGAAACTGAGCCATGGGAGAGATGATTGAACTTGCCCAGGGTCACACAGCTGGTAAGTGGCAGAGCCAGTATTCAAACTCAAGTAGTACGGCTCCACAGTCTGAGTTTTAAACCGTCGTGCACGTGAACGCTGCTGCACAGTGTTATGACTCAGGGCACTGAAGGGACACTGGTCTTATTTTCAGTGGTTAATCTTCTTAAAGATTTCAGAGTTACCAAGAGTCTCTAAAGAAAGGGAAAATTCAACAGCTTTACATTTATACATCTTAACACACAAAACTACCACGAGTCAAAAACCAGATATGGGAGGCAGGGTGGTATCATAAGTAACATTTACTACTCTGCAGGCCAAGCTCCAGGCAAAATGCAGCCCCCATGCAATGAGGAAAATGAGAAAAATGAGGCTTCCAGAGTCCCAGCTTCCTAGCCAGTTAGGGATGGAGTCAGGATTTGGGCCCAGGGAGTCTGGTTCCAGACTCTGCTACTTACTAGTGCATCAGAACGTGGCGGGAGATTACCAAACTGGAAAAACAGATGGTGGCTCACAAAGACTTTCTTCTCTATGACCTTGAGGAAGCCCAATTTCTCAAGACCTTAGTTTCTTAACTAAGAGGCTGCTTTTATTTTTGCCTCGCGCACAAAATCGTGGTTTTCAAAGACATCAATTTTTCTATTGCCCCACCATTCCATTAATCAGAAGCCATTAATCGCCAAGCACGATGGCTCAAGCCTGTAATCCTAGCACTCTGGGAGGCCAAGAGGGGAGGATCCCTTGAGGTCAGGATTTGGAGACCAGCCTGAGCAAGAGTGAGACTCCCATCTCTACTAAAAATAGAAAAAATTAGCTGGGTTTAGTGTTACGCGTCTATAGTCCCAATTACTTGGGAGGCTAAGGCAGGATGATCGCTGGAGCACAGGAGTTTGAGGTTGCTGTGAGCCAGGCTGACACCACGGCACTCTAGCCCAGGTGACAGAGCCAGACTCTGTCTCATAAAAAAAAAAAAAAAAAGAAGAAGCCATGATTCCTCTTCCCCCCACCATCCAGATGAGATGACCAACACTACTATACTCAGTTGGTTCAACTCCAGCCAAAGCAAAGTCCTTCAACATCTACTTAGCTTGCATGGCTTAATTTTCTTAGGACTGTGAAATACTGAAACAATTCGAATATTTCATTCATGGACACTAGACTGGGAACCACTAAACTGGATGATCACAAAAGGTTCACTCCAGTGCTGAGAGCCCCATCAGCACTGAAGTATAAAGCACTGTCCAGAACCAGAAGACATTTGAATGTGGTCAGTGTGGCCATGGGCAACCATGAGGACTCTCATTCTCACACAACTGAGGCGGCACTGACCTCCCCACCAAGGAGCTAAGGCAAATTAGGGAGAGGCCCAACAGTAGCTAACCAGGGACAGAGCCAGCAATACACCCAAGGCAGACCTAAAACCTGTGCAGAGATTGCCCTGCACTTCCCCCTAGTACCAAGGTCAAGGGTGAAGGAAAGGCAGGACCTTCTTGCAATCATGAGATAAAATGACCAGTCACCCCCACCCAGAAACAAAGAGGCTGGAAATCCAAGCTTCTGATTTGACCCCAGCAGAGTCTGAGGAGGTTAGCAGCCTCCTTGTCTGGGGGGCGGGAAGGGTGGGTGCCTCCTGCTCACTCTCTTGCTCAAACACGACACACAAATCCTCAGAGAAGGAGCCAAGCCTCCTGCCACATCATGAGGGCGGAAGAGCGTGTTCACACTATCCCCTGCTCTTCCCCACCCCCCAGGCACCTGGAGAGAGTCATTTACCTAAACCCTCACCTCCTAGGCAGCCCCATCTGTTCCCTGGTCCTTGCCAGCCCTTTCCAGGTTCTGCTCAGATAAACAGAGACAATTTGCAGCTAAGTGGTTCTGGGGGAGAGAACAGCACTCCCGGCACTCACAGCAGATGGTGGGGTGGTGACAGGGCTGTGAGTGGAGCAGCTCAGTGGGACCAGAAGAGCTGGGTCACACCTAGAACTTGTTCCTTGATGGGGCAAGAGGCCTGGCCTGGGTTCTTGCCAGGGCTGGGGCAGGGGAGCCTCAGGCTATCCCCTACCCCTGCCCCTCACCAAGAGGCTGGCGCTAAGCTGATGAGATGTGTCTGACTCTGCTTCCTGGTCTGTAGGTCACAGAAATACTACTAGCTAAATTCAAAAAATTTGGTTCCTAGTCATTAGTTTACCTTCAGTGTTCAAAATCAAAAGGGAAAAGTACTTTTAATGAATCTATTCACCTACCCATCCACACAGGCAACATTCTAGATCAAAGTGTCTCGCAGAACATGTTCTGGTCCCCATGGATCATGACTCCCCCAACGCCCAGTGTAGACGACCTTCCCACACGAAAAATACAATTAACCACTAAATGCATTCTTCAAATAAATACATACAGAACTTTCAGAAAAGGCAGGGAGGAAGAAATGACAACAGAGAATTAACCTTTCCAGAGGCCATCTTGCCCCACCTGTAGCAAAACTAACAAGGGTCTTAGGTCCTCAGTGGAAAGATCACATAATTTAAAAACAAAACTGGCAGATGTTTGAGGATGGAGATCCATCTTTTCAGTTTAGGAAACCAGTCTGGCATCTGGAGTCAAACAGACCAGAGTTAAATTCTGGGTATGCTACCTACTAGCTGTGTGGCCTTAAGCAAATTACCTGACTTCTCTGAGCCTGTTTCTTCCTTTGTAAAAGGAGGATGATGTAACCTACCCCCTACCAGTTTGTTGTCTACCACGCAGTGGGTATTTAACAATTCATCTTCTGGGGCTCTGCTTCCTCCACCAAACACTAAATGAAAGCACATTTCTCAAGTTTTGTCCTTTACTGCTTCTTTAATAAGTTTTCTCTCCACAAAATTATCCATCCACTGCCATAAACATCACCTCCAAAAAGAGGACTCACAGGTCAACCCATCTAACTCTAGATTTTAGCTTCTAAATGCCTTATTGGATAAAGTTCCCAGGCACCTAGGTGAAAACCCCAGCATAAGCTTGAATTGTTAATTCTCTCTGCTCTGCACATTCAGCCAGGTCTTGTGTCTCCACCTCCATAACGTCACCTATACCTTCTCCTCACCTCTCCTCTATTCCACTCAGGCTCTGCCTCTGGCTACTGATTTCCCACTATGCTCCCCAACACGCCTTATTCCCCAAGCTAACCAGTCTTCAGTCCCCTGTACATACCTTCCCTGCTCGTGCTGTTCCCCGAGTCTGGTCAGACCACCGCCAACACTAGTGCTCCCTTAAAGCCCAGCTCTAGCTCTCTTGGTGTTGTCTGCTCCATTCCCAGAGTTGGGGGCTCAGGGCCTCCTCACCTCTTCTAAGAGCTCTCCTGCCCACGGATATGCCCCAGCTGAAACACTAGCCCACCTCCCAGGAGTTAGGGTAGTCTCTCCTGGTCAGGTTGGCTTACACCAGGGCATCCTCCACGACCAAGGTATTCACGTTGTACCACTACTACACCCCAGCACATGGTACCTGAAAGTCACCCAGCATTTGCTGCAGGAACAGATATTTTGGTCATCTGGTCAAGTTCACTGAACACAGTGAGTGTTCAGAGAAACTAGGATTAATTAAATATACATATCCTTTCTCTGGGAAATCACTTAGATGTATGCTACTGAATTATTTAATATACATACACAATTATATAAATCTGTCTCACTTTATTAAGTACTAAAGGACAACAGAAAAAACTTAACTGATTCTCTAGAGTTGGGGGAAATAGGAATTTTAGAAATAGTGAGCCCATGTTAGGCCTGGGGTGGGAATTACAGCCAAGCCCTCATTTTCCAGTTGGCCCCAGACCCACCAAAAGCAACATACCCGTGGGTGTGCTCCAAGCGAGCATCCCCTGTGCAGGATGCAGGTGTGTGGGGTTCAGCGGTGCTTCCAGGTGAGGGCTCCATCCCTCCCCTGCAGCAGACCCAAGCCTCCCCTCCTCCACCCTATCCCAAAATGGGGGTGCTCCACCTCCAGCAATTGTTACCTACGTGACAGTAGAGGAACACAGCGAGCACGCCTAAAGGAAGAAGGTCCTTAGTACAGATCTGCAACCTGGGGTAAGACAATAATTTCAGAAAAGAAATGCCGTAATTCAGGCAATCCCTTCCTAAGGAGCTTAATGCATTTTGGAAGCCCTTGGTTAAAGCTTGCACATGGCTTGGAAAATGTTTCCACTCCAACCTCTAGGATCTACTTATAAGCAAGGGTAATCTGGCAGGCTCCTGGAGAGCCCTCAGAGAAATTGCTAGCCTTCTCTCAGATTCATCCTTCTGCTTGTTTAGGTGAGCTGCATAGGATGTTTTCCAGTCTGGGTCCAACCAGACAGTAATTTAAGCACGAAAGTTTAATACAAAGAATACGATATTGAGTGACTATAAAGATGGAGTAAGAATCTAAAGGATGCCCTGAGACAGATGAAAAGTACCCCAAAAAGGACAAATTTGGAAGTGGGGGGTGCCAGGGTTTGCTGAAGAAGGTATGGATGGCAGAAAAGTTCCGGGTACCCAGGTCAGAGATGGTCCAGTCATCAGGAAAGCAGGGACAACTCTCTGGGGTGCAGGTGAGCAAGGCTGGACGGTGGCTAGGTGGGTAGCCATGAAGAGGGAAAGGAGGACACACAGAGGGAGTCACCAGGTGGTGCTAAAACCCAGAACTGAAGAGGCCTCCCCCTGTAGGAGCTTAGCATATCAATGTACTATCTGGACTAGAGCAGCTCAGGGCTGTGCTCAGTCAGGACAAAGATTAGGTGGCCAGCTCGCTAGATGGCCAGCACCATGTGGCTCTGGGGTACACACATATGAGCTAAGAAGTGACCCAGGATGGGCATGGCCTGCTATCGCAGGCTCCCAGTCCCACCATTGCTGCCAGAGCCGGAGAAAGCAGAACAGCAAATTCCAGAGAGCTGTACCCTACAGGAATCTAGGAGTGCAGGAAAAACAACAGGCTCTCTCTAGGAGCCCAGAATCATACACACACAGACACCAGGAACCAGAAGGAAAGTCCCTTCCCTCTATGACCTCTCTCTGAAAGTCCTCTTCAGAGATCTCAACTCACAGAGAGCAAAGGAAAAATATGTGAAGGGCCCAGACCCATTTTCAGACATCAGGCAACAGAGGGTGATTTTGGAGCTGAGAGGCAACACTTGAAAACTGGCACGAGCTGTAGGTCTCCATATCATCAACCCAAAGTCTTCTCTAACCACGAACATTTTCATTTCGAGTCTGGAGTTGGGAGGAAAGGGTATAAAACTTGAGTTCCATACCCTGTATTGGCAGAGAGGCAATAAATACATGCCAGTCCTTTAGTCAACACCAGGGGATGAGGCAGGACCTGAGTGGGGCTTGCAACAGGGCAGGTTTCAGAAATGTGGGGAGAAGCAGGACAGATAAGAGATGGGGTGGGGACACAGAGTGTCTGCAGCCTGAGATCCATACAGCCAGTTCCCAGGCAGATGGGTTCTGAGGCCACACTGGAAAGAGGAGGTAGGAGCTGGTGGGGCTGTCTGCTTCTCTGCTAGGAAGAGGATGAACCATGCCTACATCTAACATGACAAATGATGCTACTGGATAGATTGTAGGAACGTGGTTTCTTTTATATCCCATCTATTTAAAAAAGAAAACTGACTACATCACACAGGAATATGAAATAAGGGGAAAATGAAGAGCTCCAAATTGGATATCCATGGCAATTACAAATATAGTTGGCTTTTGTGTTCACTGAGATTTAATTTCTATAAAGCAGATTCAGTTCACACTGGAGAAAGAGCATGACCTAAGTGGTTTGTCTTCTATCATTCAATCTCTAACAGATACAGGTATATCTGGTCTGTCTTACTAATTGCTAACCAATAGGCATATGAGTTATTTCTGATTTGCCCCATAATTGGAAAAAATGCAATAAACAACCTCCTATGCATATCTTTTTCATCATCCAATTGGTTTCCTTTGGAAAAATTACAAGGGAACACAACCTTTTAAAGTCATTTAGCACAGAATCAAGTTATTCCCCTCGCCCTCACCCTAAACCTTCCCTACCAAAAAGAAAAGCCAGACTGATTTATCTTCTTACTGTATGTCCAAGGGCATGAAGTCATCCACACTGACAATGGACACTGTTCTTCTTTGTAGTCTTTAACAAAAAAGAACATCTGCCTGTTTTAATTGACACTGCCTTTTCATACGCTTCCTTCCTAATTTTCCTACTCTCCCTGCCCTTTGCCCATTTTTCTATGTCGATATGTTCTCATCTCATTTAATCTTCACAACAAGCTTAAAAACGTGAAGCAATTAGTTTGAGGTCACAGAACTAATCCTGGTGGAGCCAGTGTCTGGACTTCGGACCCAATCTCAAGTCTAAGCTCTTATACTTTCTACCACATAACACTGTAGCTCAAAGAGGATTTCAAGCATCCCCAAATAAGGCTGCACTTTTTAAAAATAATCAAGGAACTGAGATCACTGCATTTGTGGATACCCAGGAAAATGTAAACGATTCCAAGGAAAGCCATGGGAATTGAGATTGTTTTTTAAAATTAGTATAAGAAAGGAATAACATAGACAAAGTGGCCAGTTGCCACGGGTTTAAGGTGTTCAGAGGTCCTGGTCTAGTAACACAGGCACCTTCCATTCTGCAGGGCAGAATCCCCTGCAGATGTGTTTTGTGATTCATGAGTTAGTTTTGGTTAGTTAGTTATCCATACTAAAGAATGAGAGGTTGGCAGGGACTTAAACTAGCCCCAGGCACCAACGCACCCAGGCAAAACCTTTTGTCAGAGCTGTCTACACACAGAGAAATTCTGCCTCTAGCCCCACAGCCTGAGGCAGGGGAGCCCAGCACAACCCTATAACCTGCTACAGGTCACAGAGGAACAGCCAGCCTGCCTGTGACAGAACCAGTATTAGCCACAAACTGTGCCATCTCACCCTTATACTTGTTTTCACAACAACATGCACAGGCACTCCACACAGAGCATCTCCCAATTTCAATACCAGAAAGAAGCTATAAGAATTTCCTTTCCAGGGCCTTATAGATCATCTACTCCAACCACCTCATTTACAGGAGAGGAGACCAAGGCCCAGGGAGACAGAGTCTTGCCTGCGGCCACCCACAGGTTAAGATGAGGCCAGCAGTTCACCAGGAAGAATTATTATTAGTAACAAAGTCTTTTTCTCACAGTCCATAGCTTCAATTCTGTTCCATCAACATAAAATACAAAAAAGCCAGCTTAAGAACGAGACCCCATCTCTACAAAAGATAGAAAAATTAGCTGGGCGTGGTGGTGTGTGCGTACAGTCCCAGCTACTCTGGAAGCTGAGGCAGGAGGATCGCTTGAGTGCAGGAGGTTGCAGTGAGCCACGGTGAGGCCACGGCACTCTACCACTGCACTCCAGCCCAGGTGACAGAGCAAGACCCCATCTCAAAAGAAAAAAAAAAAACAAAAAGAGCCAACTGCCCCAGCACCTCCATTACCCCCTACTTCCTCCTAGCTGTTATAACACGTCACCCACATTTATCTGACTTACCACATTGTGTGATAATAGCTCTGACACACCCACAGGCGACTGGGCAGACAGGGCCATGGTCACCTCGGTATCTTTAGGTCTGCCACTCAACACACAGTACATGTGAGGACAAGGACAGGCAGTAAGTGAACTAGGGCCTAACTAAGGGAAATTTTTATTCCTTGATCTTTTTGATCAAGTGTCTTTAACACTCCTCTAAACGAGTCCTTCTTAGGTAACTTCACACATGGGCCCTCATCTCCAGCCCTTCCCCGTCCCCCACACAGAGTGCCCCTCCCTGGTCCCTGACTGTCTATTTACCAGTCCCGGTCACTCCTCTCCACAAGGTCAGAAGCCTTTTCTAGATCCTGAGCTCTCCCCCTCAACTCCTCACCCTCAGCCATCAGGCAGCATTACCTGGTATCAATTCAACATAGTATATCGCCTAGAAACATCTCTCAGGAAACAGTCACATACAATTAAATAAATCTATAAACAAACACAGGCCCAAGGGATGGGAGGAGGGGAGGAAGAAGGCAATTAAATATTAATAAAAATGCACAAGCATAAATTACAGTACTGGACTAGAAACAGAATCCTATTATATAAACTAAGTTATCAAACTGACCTTGTACAAATGCTTCTGGAAATAAGTAGGCCAGCAGCCCTGGCTTGGCAATCTTGGTGTACAGAAATGGGGAGGGGGTAATCCAGTATCTATTATGTGGGATACTCTTTGTCTATAAACATATATACAGGAAAGCTGGTGAAGTCACTTAGGTGAAAAATGTTTTCACATAGGTACTGGAAAAGTGATTACAGTCCTTTTATACAGTAAAATGCATCAAAAATCTAATTAATGACCAATTAAAAAAATTAAAAGTTGACTTCCCTCAAACTCCTAAGATTGACTTTCAAAATTATACTTCATTCCCCACCACTTAGTTCCACAGTCTGTGATAACTGACCACAAACAGAAGCAGAAATTTTAAATTTTAAAACAAGCACTTTAATGTTAAGCACTTGGGCAACCAAATTCAGTCCATTTTCCCTGGCATAAAGAACCATCGGCATGACTTCCAAGAGGTGCTCTATAGACAAACCCTTCCAAAACAACCACTGTCCTTCCAATTCTATTAAATTATATTTGGCAATTCTCGTCCTTCATGAACTGTAGATTTTGAGAGCATCTCCCAACATTTCCCTGCAGTATAAACGTTTACATTTGTCTCCCTTCCAAAATAAAAATATACCCTCCCAAAACCAGGAAAGCATTGTTTGAACATGCCACAAACTAGGGACGACATATAGCACATTAAAAATAGCCATCTTTTGTAACTTCAATAAATATTTAAAATTACGGCAATGACATTCATTGTGTTTATTTTAATTTAACAAATTGCCTTGGGAAGTCTCAATTTCTTGGTTGTCAGGATAAAGGTTTCCAGTGACACATTTTCTTAGAAGAGACTGTGCCCTTGGTTCTAGTAAAGGGGACACCAAAGGGCGTAAAGTAGCACAGCCTCAGACTCCAGGACTCCTCAACTTACCCAGCTGGAGTCTCTTGCAGCAGCAGCCTTGAGAGAGATGCCTAATGCAGTCTTCTAAAAACAGGCAGGAAAAGGGCAGAAAGTGCTGCATAATTAGCATGTGCAGAGATTTTTACAGTAATGTATTAAAAGGGGGGCAATCCACAGGCAGGTTGGACAACAGCCTGGGGGGGGCGGGGGGGGGAAGACAAGGAATGAAGAAATGAGATGAAGGTATTAGGAACACTCCTTATAATGAGTCCTCCCTACCCACTCCCTGAGGGCTTATCCATGTGCCAGGAAGTGTGCCTGTATACACAGACCTGTGAAGTGCTGACTGAGGTTCCCAGAGAGTGGAGGGAGGGGGTAACAGGAACTGGGAACCCAGGTGGGCTGCCCCAGCATCGAGCAGGACGGCTGGCATGGCCAGACAGAGGGGAGGTGGCCATCTCCATCCTCATTAAGCACTCTTACAAAGCCTTGGCCCTAGATCCTGGCATGCCATCCTCAAAACCTCCGCCTGGAGGCCTCCTGGACACTAGCACCCTTAAGACACCTGTTGTCTTCCCCACTATATCTTTGGTCAGATTGGCTCCTCCCAGCTTGAAATGTCCCTTTTCTTGCTTCTCAATCCTACCCCCATCCTTGGAGGTCCAGGTTCAAATCCTGCCTCTTCCTCTTCCACAAGGACAGCCTCAATTGCCCAGCATACTGTATTTCATCCTCTCCTCCTGGCACTGAGGATCTCCCAATGGTGTCCAAGGGCTGGGCAGAGTCCCCTCAGCACCTCAGCCTCCCAGGCCAGCCCACTCCTCACACACATCGAGTATCCAATTAAACTGGGGTCCCCGGGGATGAGGCCTCTTCTCCAGGGTCGGAGCCCATCCTCGTCTCAGAAGACAGCTCTCCTAGGGACATGTGACCCTGGGGTGGCAACTTCAGAGCAGGGTAGCAAACAAGCACAATGGCTTTCCCTCTCCCCAGCTCCCACCTCCCAGATTCCTTTCTTGCCTCTCCTGCCTTTCTCAAATGTTAAATTCCAAGTTCCTGAGAGGTATGACTGTAGTTTTTCAGTTGTTTTTTAAAATATCAAAATAAATCATATAGATTTAAAATACACATCCTCAAAACAGTGACATTTTGGCCTTTCAGCCAAATGTTCTCCTAAAGGGTAGGGATCATCGAAGCATTCAATTAAAACTCATGTCTCAAGTATTCAAAGAGGTGAAATAGTTACATAGCTTTCTATGGTCACGTGCCAAGAAAAATCTGTGTTGCCAAAATAAAAGAGAACATGTTGTTTGCTCAATATTTGGGCACACTACTGAACAGCTTAGAAACTGGGCCTCTTCTACCAAGCAATTTAAATCACCTCAGTTTTAAGCATGTCCACGCGTATTGCCTTCACCTGCTGTGGCCACCCCACACAGCCACGGCTTCCAGTGTCCTCCTGGGGCTGTTTCTCACTCTCCCTGTGGACCCAATCCGCTGCCTTCACTATGGCTCCCACACCTGTGGTCTCGTGTGACCCTCTCGCCTGCGCTAGACGGTGCCTACAGCCCCCTAGTCATGAGTGGAGCAGGCACGAAAAAGAGAAGTCATCACACTGAACCTGGCGGTGGCTACCTGAGGCCACAGGATATCATGCTGCACTTATTTAAAATTTTCCATAATAAAGACGCTTTTTTTTTTTTTAAAAGATCCATCAGAACCTTGAGGAACAAAAATTCAAAAGAGAGAAACACCCAGTTAAAAATAGGAGTATTCATGAAAGATATTTTAAGCTCATTTGAAGAAAATAATTCCTTATGTGGTGAAGGGAGAGAAGAAAAATAAAATGGCTGCATCTCATTTTAAGAAAAAAGCTACATATGTTCCTCATAAACATGCTTCAAATATAGCCATAAAATAATACATGTAAAAATACATCCTTAGTTCCAAATGCCAACTATTTAGAAAGGATGGCATTTGTAACAAACCCACTTTGACCCTTTCAATGTTACACAAATTTGATTCCAAAAACACCAGGCTTCCCAGCAAACAATCTACAGCCAGATCTGAAGGATTTGGGTTCCCATCCCCCCAAAAAAACCCACACACAGATTGTGTGACTCCCTGATCAGGAATCAAAAAAGAAGCACTTGGATATTAAGTAATTTTCAAAGAAAATAAGCAATAAAAAAATGGTTTTGAATCACAAATAATAAGCTACATTAAGTTTATAGTTCATAGAAATATCTTACTAGAGTGTTAACACCCTCATATTCATGCTTTCAATGGATTCAAACAATAAACATGTGAGGTTGGCTGTACAGGTTTTATCCCAATTTGCAGGGGGGTGGGAAGCGGAAGCTAAATGGGTTGCCATGGTTACAAAGATTTTTGATGTCAGTTCTGGGACCAAAACCTACTTGTCCAAGTTCTCCACATCAGCCAGGACCCAGGCCTCTACCTCCTATGACACCCTTTCTACAAACAGTGATCTCCATGTTTCCCCCACCTCAAAGCTCTCTCTTCCAGTGACTCCAGGCACCGGCCCTTCCTCACGCCCCTTTGTCCCACCTTGACGTTCCCAATCCCCTTCACCTCCCAGAGTCAAGAGTCTTTGCACTCTCCTGACTCCACAGGCACTTAATACTGCTGGCCACCAACTCTGTACCCACCCCAAGTTCAGGATTCCCACCCAGTCCCCCAGTTCTCTTGCATCTTGGCAGCCTGTGCTCTTGGCCCCATCCCCCCAAATGGGCCCTCTCCACAGTTCTGGGCCCATGTCTATTGCTGGGTCTTCCCTCACCCCACACTCCTGTGTCCGGACTCTCTTAGATACAGACTCCAATATTCTATATGCTAAAAGTGCCCCAGCATGCCTTTCTCTGTAGCTGCCTCCTCCACTCCTCCCTAAATTGGTTTCCAAATCCCATTGCACCCACCATTGAGTCTATTTATCCCTCTTACCTCTTTCAAATAAAACACACGCACATCTCAATCCTGTACCATCCTGGCCCTGGGTTGGGCCCTCAATTCCCAACCCCCTCACGACTACTGGTGGCCTAACTCAACAAACTGATTATCAAACACCTACTTAAATCAAGCAGTGTTTAAAACAGGCAACGAAGAATAAAGTCGTGGTCGACTGTACAAGGTTAAGTGCTTGGATGAAATACGAAGCGCAGAACGGGGATAAGGAAAGGCTGCTTTGAGCAGGTGATCAGAGAAAGCCTCTCTTCTCCAAGAGAAGGGGTGGGGGGTCACTGCTGCCAATGCCACGGGGCCAGTGCCGCTGCAGTGAAACACGGGGAGAAAGGAGGCAGGAGAGGAGGGCAGTCACCACAGTCCTGGTGGATGACAAAGAACTTTGGCTTTACTCTGAGGGAGCCACTGAAGGATCCCTCCAACTTCATTCTGAGAACAGACTGTGGGGTACACAGATGGGAAGCAGAGAGCAGAGGGACTGTAAAATGACCCAGGCCCATGAGACACACCTCATGGATCACTCCCAGGCTCATCTTCCTCATCGCAAGCCTGATCAGGACTTGTCACCATACTCTCTCCACCGCAACAAGATTCAATGCCCTCCCCCTACTACCTCCCTAACTATTAAGTGCCCCGTCTCTGCGTGGTCGCTGAGGCTGCAGTGTGCTCTATTACCCCCTCCTAAGCACCCAGCACTCCAAACCCACAGGATCACTTGCTGTTTCCCTCACGAGACTTTTATAAGCCTTTGTGTTGTATCCTCTATTTTCTCAGCCTGCAACCCCTTGACCATATCCACATTCCTTTCTCTGGCCCTGGAATGTTCTTTATTCATCCTTCAAGGCTAATAAGCCCAAAGGCCGCCTCCTCAGGAAGCCTTTTTGGCTGTTCGCCCCCCATGTGTGATTTGCTCACGCCTCTCCTAGAGCACTCTCACCAGTTCCTGGCTGTCTCCACCAGGCGAGTACGATGCTGGGCATACACTGAGTGCTCAATCAATGCATGCTGACTAAGTTAATAAACTGCCCATTTCCGATAACATCTTGAGGTCTTACTGGGGGAGAAAGATTCAAGGACAGGTTTTCCCTCTCAGCTACTGTAATCTGGAGGCCAGGGACCCTCTGATGGAGCCTCCAGGGAGAGTGCCCAACACTCCTGACACAGGCACAGCCACAAGTAGGAGCCAGAGCGTGGACAGATCGGCATCCAGGCCTTCAAAGACTCCTGCTTTCTCTGCCAGGCATCTCTAAGCAGGCCCATACACAGTTTTAAATGTGCCTAAAGTGTTGGCAATGTGTTTTTCCTAAGGTCATTCTAGAAGAGCACAAATGCAGAAAAGAGCACTTAGAAGGATCCAAATCAAGTTAACTGCAGTTACAGCATTAAGAGATTGTGGGATTAATTTTATTTTCCTTTACCTTATCTTGAATATTTTTTCTAAATAAACATAAGAAAAGTCAGAAAGGATGCCAAAGTACCACCCAAGTTATATTTAAAGAATGGGTCCAAAAATAAAAGGTATCAAACAAATGCATACACTAGGGACACAAGACCGTTAAATATATAATACCACTTCTAGAGTAAGATTACACAAGTTAAAAACGTTTTAAATGGCTTGTCTAAAGCATGCAATTAAAACAACTGGCCCTGTGCTTTCACTTCAGAAATAATTATTTCACAAAACATAAAGCAGTGAATGTTCTGAGCATCTTAAGCACTTATTGATGACTCAACTAAACTCTTCCATGAGCTTCACAATCAAACGTAAACCAGCCCTCATCAATGTACCCTAGCTCATATCACACAAGTGACCCAACAGCTCTGAACGAGACATTTCAATGACTGTCATTAGAGAGGAAATGTCAATTAAAATAGGGGATCAACTGTCAACACATAATACATCTTATTTCAGCTAAATGCTATATCAACAAAGTGTTGAATCAATAAAAATCTGTCTTCTAACTTAATAAAAGACTTACAAGACTTTTACAATGGAATAGCCTATTTAAACACAGAATAGTGGCTTTAGTTATCACCTTTTAAAAAAAATAAAAGGGG
This sequence comes from Lepilemur ruficaudatus, assembly GCA_963574885.1. Classification (NCBI taxonomy): domain Eukaryota; kingdom Metazoa; phylum Chordata; class Mammalia; order Primates; family Lepilemuridae; genus Lepilemur; species Lepilemur ruficaudatus. The sequence goes on from CAUYRT010032743.1 coordinate 43,954, forward strand.
GAAGAGGAACCTGCATGTTAGGCACAGTGCTAGGCATTTATTTTAGGTTTATTATTTACATTAATTTTCCCAGCAAATCTGAAATAGGGCTTTATCTCCCCCATTTCACAAATGAGAAAACAGGCTCAGAGAGGCTAAGTAACTTGCCTATAGTCACACAGTAAGTGGCAAGAATGGAACTTAAGTCTGTTTCACAAAAGACTACATACTGTATGATTGATTCTGTGATTCCACTTATATGAAGTTCAAGGACAAGCAAAACCACGTATCACATCTATGATGATGTAAGTAAGAATAACAGGTCCTTCCAGGGGGTGGATGTTGCCTAGAAAAGGGCACAGGAACCTTCTCTTGTACTGAAAATGTTTTACTTCTTGCTCTGGAAGCTCACATACATGAGCTCACACTTAATATTAGCACTTCACTCATTTTACTGTTTGCTATACCTCAAATTTAAAAAAATTCTCATCTCGTAGACTCCAAGTTCATGCTCTTAACCAGTAAACCACCACATGGCCACTCTGACCGAACCTAGCCACACCCTAGAATTGATTACCTTGGATTATCAGTTTTTTCAAACATTCTGGTAAGCAACTGACATCTGAACAATAAACCTGTTTTAAAATGCCACAGAATGAAAAGTAGAAAGTATTAATTTCCTGGCTACTGAGAATTTCCCTTCTGTAGCCATATCAGAATTAAAAAAAAAAATCTTAATCCTGCTAGAAGGGAATGTTTATAGACAAAAAAGAAAATAATGTGTAATACAGTTCCTAAAGTTATGAAAATATCTAAAGCTAAAATGACAGAAAATATTTCAAGATATATGACTTTATCAACAATGCTGACTCTCAAAAGAAGTTTTAATTCTGTTACAAAAATTAAGACCAAGAAGACAAAGCTGGTGGGCAAAGGGGAAAAAACTCACAGCAGAGGCAACAGGCAGTGAGTGCAAAATCTCAACTCTGAAAGTTGTAACAAATAGAAAACTCAGTACAAATAACTTTTTTCCAGCAGTAAAGTAATTGTGCCACATATGCTCTAACAATAAATTCTTCATCAAGTAACAAGTTCTTCTGGTCGAAGCTTTGTTCAGACTGGCAAAGCCTCATCACCAGTGGGTGATGATGAAATCATTACATCAATTCTCTCAAAGCCTTACCCCACGCATACACACACCTCTTATTCCAACAGTAATTACCTCCCCAGAGAGAGGAATTTATTCATCCCACAATTTGGAGACATATTTGGCAAGTACCTAGTAACAGTAATCCCACCTTTGAGGGTGGAGAAAGAGAGCTGGATCACACCTGTTGGGTATATTTGCTGTCTTCTTTCTTTACTGGGTGCTTTCGATTATGCAGCCAGGAAACATTTACCACTTCCTGCGCCTAGTTTAATTCATGTTTTAACCTTCTGTACACACCAAAAATACCAGGCAATTGAATGAAATGATTCTTAGTTTCCCCTGGGCATTTGCATAAAAGATGGAAAGGCCTTTATGAGAATTTTTCGGTACTGGTAATATATGTACCATCATCCGGTGTGTTGCAATAGGTTACATAACCAAATATTATTCTAGTTGCAAGATCTCAATGTTTATAAAAGTAACCATAGGCATTTATTTTTAAAGTCTTTAACAGACTGTCCAATAAAACTGTCAAAAAACCTAAATAGAGTCAAATATTGTATCCATTAAGCAAATTAGAAAAAATGAAAACATTGACCCAGTATGTCAAGAACAGAGTGCTTCAGGCACATTCCCAGCCGTGGGTCAGCATCCCTAAATTACTGTTTTCAAAGAACCCCACCATTGCTAGAAAACATTAAAAGCTATGTTTCAAAGTTTCATTGAGAAACAAAGGATTCACCTTTTCTCTTATCCCTGTATCAGTTGAAAAAGCCCCACACATTTCTGTTATCAGTTCCACTTTCCTATTTTTAGCATAAGTTTATTGGAACCAGAGAAATCTAAATTGTGATTTTTGTTTAAAACAAGGAAATTTTCAAAACTGCAAACTACCTATACATTCAGGCCTCCATCAGAAGCCCAGAAAAAAACCAATTCATAATTTTTTTTGCATGCAAATTATGTTTATTTTCCTCAAAAAAAGATCTCATTCTTTAGATTTTAAAAACCTGCTATCTGCATCTGCCCAACTTGGCTGACTTCAGTCTCACAGACAGACAAATCTGAAGGGTTGCCATGTGGTTACTGTTTTTGGTAAGGGGAAGTTGGTGCTAGGAGGAACTTGTAAGTTGATTATAGCGATGACCACCACTTATTAAGCACTTCTTAACTCCTGTGATACAGTGCCAGGAGTTTGGCAAACATTCTATTTGTCCTCAAAAACAATCTTGTAGTGCAGACACCACCATCCCCCAAACCAGATGTGGAAAATGAGGCTAAGATAAAAAAAATAAATAAATAACTTGTCCAAGCTTAACTTGCCCACTGAAGAGCATGTGGCAAAATCAAGACTACTGAATGGTTAGGTTGACAACTTGGCAAATTTTGTGGAGAATTAGGCCTTTCATCATACATGTGCCATCTGCACAAAAAACTAAATGAGGAGCACTGAGCCCTTGTTGTAGGGAGAGTCCCAAAGGAAAAAGCAATATTCCAGGTCAGGCCTCAGTGGCTCACACCTGTAATCCTAACACTTTGGGAAGCCAGGAGTTCAAGACCAGTCTGAGCAAGAGGTGGAGGCCCCATCTTTACAAAAAATGGAAACAGCAGCCTGGTGTGGTGGTGCTCTCCTGTAGTCCCAGCCACTCTCAGGAGGCTGAGGCAGGAGAATTGCTCTAGCCCAGGAGTCTGAGGTTGCAGAGAGCTATGATGACGCCACTGCACTCTAGCCTGGGCAGCAAAGCAACACCCTGTCTCAGGGAGAAAAAAAAAATCCAAAACTGAAAAAGTAGCTTCAAATAGAAGATCTAATGATAAACACATTTGTAAAGGCTAGCCAGGGTGGAAAAGGTTTACTCAAATTACTCAAGTAGAGTTCCACGGGGCTCCTGCACTTCTCTGAAAATCTAGTCTGGTTTAAGAGCGCATGGGCTCTGTGTAAAACTCTCCCAAATTCCACCACGCTTAATAACCTTTATTCAAAAGAAACAGAAGCGGCGGCTAGGACAGTGGGAAGTGACCGCCCTGCCCTGTCTGTCGTCCCTCCGGGTCAGCTGTCAGATCCGCCTGGGCGCGACCAGGAGCCGGCACAGGCAGGGGAGCCCCCGACTGGGTTCGGCCCGGTCCCCGCCTTTCTAGTCCCAGTGCCGGCCTTGTTGGCCACCCTGTTAACCATCTCATCAACTCCAGAAGCACAAATAGTTAGCTACATTGGAAAAATTCGTTATAACAAGTAGAAGCCCATATTCACCACTGGCTTCACAATCTGCTATCTACGGCTAGGCTCCAACAAAGGAAGGGCAGAAAACACGGTTTAATTAACTGTTCTAAACAACCGTTCCATGAAGTTGGAGTGATTGAGGCGGCCATGGGGACTGGGGGAGCAGAGACAAACAAACCACCCCTACGTTTAGACAGGACAGAGCCTCCTCGCCAGCCCAAATTACAAACGTACGTATTATTTTTAAAGATGAGTTGTCACGCCGTGACACTTGTGGGGAGTCTCTCGACTGCTCCTCCACTTGATGGGGAGACAGGGAGTTCTGCAGCTCCCCAAACTGAACGCAAAATATCTAGGCCTGGAAATTAACAGGGTGACTCGGTTTTATTGCCTCCAGAAGGGTCCGCCGGCCTTCCAGCGGCAGCTGCCCGACCGCGCCCGCAGCCCCCGCACGGCCCCCACGCCCACCTTCCCACGAGGTGTTTTGCAGGGACCGGCTCAGGCGCTCCCCGGCCGGCAGCACCCCACCCCAGCCCCCACCCCCACGACTCGGGCAAGCAGCCTGGTTAATCATTCAACGCGGGCGGCGTGGAATATTTTTTTAGAGGTCAAAGCGAAAGGTTCTCCCTAAGTTTCGCAGAAACCAGTCTTTAGGGACCCGGAGATAGCAGTGGCCAGCGGCTGGGGGTGGGGAGCGGCTGCCGGCGGCTCTCTGGCTCACAAAACACCTGATTCCCCCATGCGGCACAGGAGACCAGCGCAGTGCGAGGGTGGGGTGCGGGGGTGCGAGCGGGAAATCACTCGCGGCCCCCTCCCCACCATGCCCGTGGGCCCCAGATGAGGAGGCCTGGCCCCAGACGCCCCTTTCCAAAGCCTGCATCACCCCTGCGCGGGATCTCCCGGAAGCCGGGGTACAGCGGGAGGGGGAGATGTCCCCGGGCCCCGGGGGTCGGCGTGGAACGGGGCAAGAGGCTTTCCTCTGCGGTAAGGACGGCAGCGGGGACAGGGGAAAGGTGCGGGAGGCTTAGATGCGGCAGGCACCTAGGGACGGTTTCCTCCGCTGGGGCGCCGGTACGCGCCGGAACCGGAGAGGAAGCGGGTGTGGGGAAAGAGGGGGTTCAGTGGGTGGAGGAGTGGGAGGCGGAGAGGGCAGGCTGACTAGGCCGGGGAGAAGAGAGTAGGGAGGGAGGCGGCAGGGGTGCCCACCCGCCCGGGTCCTACCTTGTCCAGGGGCAGTTCCAGCTCGGTGGGGCGGGGGCAGGGGCGGGAGATCGCGGCCGCATCCACGTCCCGGCCGCTCCGCGCGGCTCAGCCCGGCGACCGCCGCCGCTCACGCCCCATGCGCGGCGCCCGGGACGGGCGGCCCGGCGGTGTCGGCGGCGGGGACGGCTCCGGCTCGGCTCCCCTCCCGCACTTGTTGCCGCCGTGTCCGCTGCGCCTTGCTCCGGGCTCCGGCTCTCGGCGCCGCCGCCGCCTCGGGGCGCCCGCCCCGGGCCCGCCCCAGCCCGGCGCGCCAATCAGGCCCGGCGCCGCCCCTCGCGTCACCGCACCGCCCCCAGCGGCCCCGCGCCCCAAGTTTTGCGAAGGCTCAGTTCCCGCAGGTTGGCAAGTGGCTCCCGGGACTCGCCTAGACCCGCGCTCCCCGCGGCTTCCTAGGACCCTCGGCCCCACGCACACACCTGGAAAGCAAAGGGTTAAGCTGAGGAAAGGGGAATTCTAGGAAGTAGACCCCCCGGAAAAGCAGGGCAGCTCGAAACTCCAAAAAACTATTCTAACTCAGGTCTAACCTACATCCCTCCAGCTGCACTTGGCCCCTCGTGCAGTCCGTCCGATGCTAGGGGACTAAGTACGTCGCCTGGCGAGGACTCGAGTGACTTTTTCTGGCAGGAGCCAATGTGTGAGTGGATCTAGACCGACGCCGGCCGCCCCTCCAGTGCTGGGGCCGGTGAGGAATGGTTCCACCGGGAGAGGCGGAGGAGAGGGAAATCAGGGCCAAAGTGGGACCTGACCTTTGCTCCCTGCCCGCCCAGTACCTGCGGCCACCTCGTAGGTGTGCAAGGCCTAGGGTGGTGCCCTGCTTGGCACTGCCACCGGATCCTCAGGTTTATGAGCCATCCAAGACATTTAGGGAAGGGTGGAGTCGTTAGTTCCCGTGGTGTCATGCAGACGGGTTTCCTCGACGTCCCATGGCCTCTCAGGAAGCCGGAAATGCGAATCCCGCGCCGGGGTCCAAGGGGCCAGGCGGATACCTAGGCGCGGCCTAATCGGCTGGACTCTGATCGCTGCCCTCCCGACACTGCTGGGGTGCGCCCCGGTGCCAACCGCATCCCAGGACCACCGACGCGTCCTCCTAGCCCGGCGTTCCCGCGAGCTCGCCAGAGCACTGCATTCCAAGGTGAGTCCGAACCGCACGTAGCGCAGCTTTGGGGCCCACAGGTAAGCCCGGCGCGACGGGGCGAAGCTACCCTGGTTTGACAGGCCCAGCGCAGGCCGGAAGGCGGACGTGCTCCGCGGGGAGGCAAGCCCCTCCTTCCCTAGGTCCTTATCTCCCGGGGTTGAAAGCGCTCACTTCTAGATAATTGGACTGAGGAATTAAGGACGCTCCACCCTCAACTATTTGCATTTTTTTCCAACGGCTCTCGGAGGCTGAATCAGCTGAAAGGGAAGGAATGCTAATGTAGGAATTTCAAGCACCTGTGTGCTCAGCCCTCGGTTAACCAAACTCAGGGAGAAAGGAGAGCACGTCGCTGCTGAATGCACCTAGCCGCCCGGGCGCGGTCCTCTGGAAACGGGAATTCTGAGTCAGTAGAGTTGGAAATGTTACGATTTGCAGTCTTCAGACCTTTTTGCTTTTATGTTGGTCCTATGATTTTTTTCCTTTTTTTAATTTCAGAATTTTACGGGGGTAACACATTTTGGTTACATAATTGGCTTTTGTACAGTTTGAGTCAAAGTTATAAGTGTGCCTTTCACGCAGTTAGTGTGCATTGTACCCATAAGGTGTGAATTTACCTATTCCCTCCTCCCCCTCCCACTTACTTCATTTCCCTTGAGTTTTACTTCCATATATGCAAGTGTTTATTGATTAGTTCCAATTTAGTGCTTAGTACATGCGGTGTTTGTTCTTCCATTCTTGTGATACTGGTTGTATGATTATCCTTAGACTGCGACATAACTCCAGGAAACACATCAGATTTTTGTATATTCATAGAAAAAAACATCTGGAAGAGTGCACACCTACTGTTACCATGGCTACCCAGGTGTGGGATTAGGGTGGAGGGAAGAGGGAAGATAAATTTTAGACTTTATTGACTTTGGATTTTGTATTTTTCCAGTTACATTTACTTTCATAATTTGGAAAGCTAATAAAAACATTTTTAAAGAAAAGGAAGCTAGAAATCCTTTAAGCACTCTATAGAAAATATAAATTAATAGATAAATGAAGCCTACTTTTTCATTCTCTGTTAAAATAATCTTGAGTCCGTGTTCCTTGGTTTAAATAAAGATATCTCTAGGCTGCAGGTCTGATCTTTAATGCAGTAATGGAACAAAGCTGACAAAATTTTCTGTGCCACTAGATTAGTATATTGTTTCTACACCTATGTGTCTTCCCTTTAAATGCACTCCCAGTAGCCACAGATATGCTTTCAGGGACCGCCAGCCAAGGATTTTTTAGTAAAGGAACTGCTACAGTGTCGGCTGGCAACCAACAAAGAAATTAAGCTTGTGTCCTTCACAGCTGCCAAAGGCTGACCAGGCTCTGAAATTTAAAAATAAGGGCGTTCTCTCCATGGTGCCATTAATCAATGCAGCTGGGAGTATTCTGCAACAGTTACACTGTGTCTTTGGGGGAATAACTCAATGCTAGATTCCACATCCAGTTGGCTATATAGTCCCTACTCTTAGGTTGGGACCAGGGTCCATCATCAGTAGGTAGACTGATTGTTATGGAGAGTTTGGGCACTTGTCCCTCAGGCAGCATCAGAAAACCAAGGACAAGTGGTTTCAGGAGAAGGAAAGGGAGGTTTATTTATTTGTTGGCAAATGAGGAGGTTGGCAAATTCCTGTCTTAAAGCACCAACATTCTATGTTTAAACAGAAATAGAAATACAGAACTTTTAAAGGGAGGGTTTTCAGCTTTAGGGTATTGTTGCTTAACTACAGTTGATGGTTCTGATCTACCTGATCTCCAGCGAAGACCACCTTGTGACTTCTGCCCAGACATTTCCATTGAGCCATCTCCAGTGGTACAAAAAAACAAAGAACACTCCCCTGCCCTCCTGAACAACTGGCCTAGGGCAGGGATGCAGGTTTTAATTCCAAAAAAGAATGGGAAGGTTTTAAAGAGACAGCTTGTAAAACATTTTTACCCTTTTTCAGGTCATTCCCTTTACATGATCATCAATTATTCAACAAATATGTGCTGGCCACCTACTACCTACTAGGTACAGGACACAGGGCTAGGCACTGGTGTGGTGAACATGGCAGAAACATGCTTCTTGCTTGGAGCTCACAGTCTAGCTGGAGACAGGAGCTTAACAATTAAATGCACTATCGGTTATTAATATATAATTACATTTGTGATATGGGCCAAAGGGAGTGCACGATGGTGGGATCATATGGGGAGTCCAAGAGGAATTCCTGCCTGGTTCAGGTCACAGGGAAGAAGTGGTTGAGGGGGAAGTTGGAGAGGCAGGCAGGGTGTAGTACACCATGTTACAGAGTTTGGACTTTGTGATTCCTAAGGACATTCAAAGCAGGGGTCATATACTGAAATTTGCATTAGGTGTAAGATCAGTCTGACTGCAATGTAAAGAAGGAATGGGGTGGGGGGAGAAGAGTGGAGGGACAGATAGAAGGCTGTTTGTTGAGGCTAAGCATTAGAGTGACTGCTGGGCACCAACAAGACTGTACTGCCTCTATGAACAAATTTCAGGACCTCTATATGTTTTTTATATAATCTCCCCCTTTATTTAACTACTTGAACTTTTTGAGTTTTTTCCCAGAAATGGTAAAATTTTTACAAGACAAAGGAGTTGAGATTCCTGATGCCAAGAATCACCATCCCCCATAACCTGCCCCAATGCATGTGGCCCTTCCTTGAAAAGCCCATGATGTGTGTTGGGGGGGCGGATTTGAGATTATTTCTTCCCATCTCCCAACAGACATCTTTAGCATTAAAATTCCTTTCTTCCCTGGCAATCCTCATTGTCTCAGTAATTGGATCTTTGTGCAGTGAGCAACTGGATCTAGGCCAAAAACCCCTTGCAGTTTCGATAACAAGACTTGGCAGTTGCTTAGATGGGGAGGAATCAAGGTAAACTCTCCAAGCTCTGCTTCTTTAACCAGAGGGAGGGTGATGCCATTTTCTGAGTTGAGGAACCCTTGAGAAAACCCTCCCAAGGTACACATTTGGCCAAGGTGGGTTTGAGTTGCCTGTGAACTCTCTAAGTGGAGATGTTGAGCAGGTGGTTGGCTATAGGCTACGGTGGTCTGAGGGGGTGGTGGCTGGAGTAACTGGGGTGGTGGTGGTAATGCAGCCACAGGGGGAGGTGGGCTGCTAGGAGAGTGCAGAGTTAGCCCAGAAGAGGGCCTAGCACTGAGCCTTGAGGAGCCCTCATCTAAGGGCTGAGGAGGTAGAAGAACAACCAGAGAGACAGAAGGACAATGAGGACCTGGGGAGGTGGGGTCACAGTGCAGGGAACAAATGTGCTATAAGAAGGGGGCAGTGGTCAGTAGCACTCAAATAGCTTAGAGAATTTGGGGGTGGGGGTGGCTGCCTGTAATCCCAGCTACTCAGGAGGCCAAAGAGGGGGGATCACTTGAGCCCAGGAGTTCAAGGCCAGCCTAGGCAACATAGTGAGACCCTGTCTCTACAAAAAAAAAAAAAAAAAAAAAATTTTTAAATGGCTGAGAGACCCAAGTGAAATGAAGACTGAATAACATCCATTGGAGTTAGTGATGTTGGTGCCATTGGGACTCCAGCAGTGACTGGTGGAGTGAAGCGGGTGGGAAGTAGATTGGAGTGGATTTTTTATTCTTTTTAGAATGGAATTACTTGAGTGTATTTAAACACAGATGGGGAGGATGCCATAGAGAAGAGGAAGGTGAAGGTTCCTGTGCCAATGGGAGGGGATGGCACCAGAGCATGGGTGGAAGACTGACCTCATACAGGGGCCACCACCTCTATCATAACAGCAGGGGACAGTTTGGGGGAGGACTGAGCCAGGCAGATTTGGTGTAGGGAGCTGAATCTTTCCACCTAATGACGTCCTCTTTCTCTGTGGCATATAGGAGTCTAGGGATGGGGCAAGGAGAGATGAGAGATTTGAAGAGTGTGGGGAAGGTTTGACATAGTCATTGCAGAAGTTTGGGAGGGCTGTGATGACCAGGGAAACAGCTAGATAGCATGCCAGCATGGCAATCAGGTTGGTGGCTGTAAGCTTTTAAGGTGCCCTTTGGCCCTCCTGTGTGGTGTCCTATAACAGTTGAGTAGCTTACTCTGGTGCCAGCTCAGGTGAGGCACTTGCTGGGGCAGAGGACCAAAAGAATTGAGAGCTGTGGCAAGAGTGAGGTGATATGATGCATGATCAGAGATAAAGGACAGAAGTTAATGTGTTAGTTAGCAAGGGATTCTGGGTCTCCTAGGGATGAAAGTGGGTGCCCTTGCGGTTCATCCCTGCAAATGTGCTTTCAGAGAGGTTCTTGGGAGATCGCATGCATAGTAAGACTCAGGTCATGTAACTCCCAACTGTCCAATCAAAGTGGTTTTGTTCCATGATGACATCTGAACCACAGGGAGTTCAGACTACAAAATAAGTTCAGACTATAAAATAAAATAAGACCCGGACCATAACCAAGTGCTGTCTCTTTTGCTACAACAATGGGTCTGGTTTCGCTCTGTAAACCTATATCTTGCTCTGTAATCCTATCTTTCCCTCCTCAATAAACCTCGTTTTCAGGCTTGCCTTACTTTGGTGTGTCTGGTCATTTTTCTGCCATGAGTGCACCAAGAACTGACATTTCAGACTGTGACCTGACAAATAGTCTAGACAGGTCAAAGACGTCTTAGTCACGCTAGAAGGCGAGGAGATCAGTTAGAGTCCTGGGTGATTAAGGAAGGGGTTCAGGAGGTGGGGAAGTTTAGGGCCATGGCAAAGCCAGGATGTGATGGGGGAGGAGTAGAGGAGAAGGTCACTGGAGAACTTGAGGCCAAGTGTTAGGAGTCAGGGTATTGGATAGGTCATCTGTGTGGACAGTGACCATCCACAATGTGGACAGGAATTGCGCTCATGGCGCCAAGGCCATGCAGCCAAGAGTGAGGAAGAGGGAATACCAGGAGATCAGAAGATGAGAAGCAGCAGGAAGGGAAGAGGAAGTGTGGCTGGGCCGCTGTCTCCTCAAAGGAACAAGACTGTTTGCAAGAGATGGAGGGGAGGTGATCAGCAGAGGACCTACCCCACCTGGGGGCACAGGGGTGACAGTCCCCAGCCTCACGTCCCGGTGCTGCAAGGGAAGCAGAGAAGTTGAGAATTCAATTCCGCAGAGGTTAAGGATGGATGACCGAATAGATGGCTGGCCGGACCGACAGACAGAGATGCACAGATTGATGGACTGACCTTCGATTCAGTTTGCTTGTTGAAGTCTGCAGTTCCAGGGGACCATGTGAAAAGATCTGGAGAAGAGTACGTGAGTAGAGGAGATAAGTCAGATGCCAGGGAGAGCAGAGCATTGTGGGATGATAGAGAGATAGAGGATGTGTGAAGGAATGACAATAAAAACAGAAATGAGTGGCACAGTGGCTTTGCCTCAGTTGTCTCTTTATGAAGCCTGACCGAGTAGCTCTGTAACCAGGGCCACATCCCCCTTACTTGTCTTCCCTTCCCAAGATTTCCATCAGGGAAAGGCATGTGGAAGCCTCCCACACCCCTTCCCACTTCTCCACTGTGGGCTCTGTTGTCACCAAACCTCTGCTACTCACCTTCTCTCTTCCTCAAACAGGTTGTTGACCTCTTCAGTCTGTTTCATTGCCTGTAAAATGGGGCTGCTAAAACACACCCAGCTCTCAGGGCTCTCGAACAGAGGCGAGGAGTTAACTAAGTACGAGCACTTTCTGGACTGTAAAGGCCTGTATAAATGTGAGTGATTTCCCCTGTTCAGAACCCCACATACACCCCACATCACTCCTGGGAGCCCTCCCCCCCAAGAAGTTTGTGAGTCCCTGCTCCAGAGGAAGTTGTAATCTTGCCCCGAGACAGGACAAACACACCCAAAACAATTAGAGAGGAATGCACAGCTGTGTCTTATTAAGTGCTAAATTGTAACGTGTAGACAATAAGAGCTCTGAGATCAGAAAAGGGAACAATTAGCCAGGGTTGCGGAAGTCTGAGAGGCTTCCTGGTGAAGGTGGGGTGGAAGGCACCCAGGCTGCTCACTCAGGAGCACATTGCGAGGATGACGTTTGTGAATATGCCTGTTCCTTTGTGGCTGTGAAGACTGTTGATCTGACTGTCTGACATGGGTCTACAAAAAGTTTCTAGGTCATAGATTTCTCTCTTGGCACTCCGGCTTCGCAGCCTGTTGTCACTCCTGTAGCCCCGCCCCCTCTCGCTCACGGTGGACCGGCTGTCTAGGCGACCCAATGAATCCTGTGTGCTTTGCTCTGGGCTTCTTGTGTTTGGGTTTCCCACGTCACCCGTTTTTCTGCTGAGGAAAGAGGCTGATCTTGAGCAAGTTTCCTGTGCCCTGTTTGGTGCCAGCCCTCACCTTGTATTTTTGCCCAGCCAGACTGCACACTTTTGAGCTAGCAGACCTGGCTGCCCCTCCTCCTCAGCCTTCAAGGTCTGCGGTGCCCCTCACTGCACCTGGCCAGCCTAGGACACTTGCATGCCCACGGAGCCAAAGCCCTGGGCCACACCCACCTCCTTTGTTCTTCACTGCCTCTGCCTCACTAGCCAGGAGCACCAGCCAACCCACCATTCAGGTACAGGCGCCATGGAGCTGCCACCCCAGAGCTGAAGCATCTGCAAGCCCAGAGCTGGCTTCCTCCTCATCGGTTCTGTTGGAACCAACTCCTGCAGCCCTTTGGACATGGTTCAGGATGAAGTCCTCCTTTCTCAGTGGCAAGCCCTGCCACCCAGTTGGTGCCCCAGCCATCTGCCTCCCTCCCCCTTTCACCACAGGCCTAGAAAAGGTCCCAGCATACCCAAGGGCCAGGCACACACAGATGGCAACAGCAGCAGAAATCCCCAAACCTCATATATACTAGGAACTTAGGCTGTTACAGGACAGCAGTGTTTTCCTAATCTGTTAATCAGTCCCAGGTGGGACTATGGAAAAAATAACCACCTATGTCAGTGGCTAAGATATTAATTACTGATGGAAAGTGTGGAAGCTTGGAATAGGAATTCTTAGGATTCTAGTCCAATCCCTTGGAATTGGCAAATGAGGAAAAGAAGGGCCCAAAAGTAGCTTTCTGGAAGCCAAACACCTGATATCAGAGATAACATCTTGAATGGTGGACAATTTTAGGTCACAGGTTAAAACTCACCTGGCCCCTAAAACAGACCCTTTGCTCCCAAGGTTACTGTGACTTTGCAACAGCAGAAGAACATAAAGCCTCATTATCAGATGCAGATACTAGAAACAAGTGTAATGATTCTCCGGGGGCTTGATCCATATCCCACAGAATCCTGATGCTAGAAGAACTCACAATTCCCAGGTTAATAAAGTCCAGCTTCTATATGACATTGTGGTGGTGCCTAAGGTCAGCAATTTGAAGGGGCTTGAACAGCTGTCTCTATTAGGATCATCATGTTGTTTGGGAAATGGAACTCTCATTAAGGAGAAATGCAGAATCATACTCTTAATTATCATCAAACTGAAAAATTATATTCAAGAGGAGAGGCCCATAATTGCAACATCAAAGCATGAGATAGTGCCGTTAATATGATTACCAGGGCATAAGCCTATTAGAGAACTTAATGCCTTTTTGCTGCCATCATCCTTTGTAATGCTTCCCAGGGTCTGGAAACCATCTCAATTGTAAACACAACTGTTACAAAACAGTGACGTCCAAGGGGCATAACAGAGATCTGCTGACCTTTACCAAAGGTCAGAGCTGCCTGGCTAAAGAGAAAGAGAACATTTCTGGAAAATGAAGATTGGTCTGTCAACTCTAGTAGGCTCTTTTTGAGAAAGAAAGTATATCTGACTCCAAATTCTATTGAGCTTTGCAGCAATCCTGTTGTGGATATAATTGTAAGGTCTAACCATCACCCAGAGATATGCATGCACCACCTCAGATGGACATAGGCCTTGGCTGCTGCTGGTGAAAAATTGTGGTAGGGAAGTCTCTAAATCCAGGTTCAATTCCCACTCTGGGAAGAAGCCAAGTGTTGTCCTCATGAAGGAAGTAACATCTATCTCAAAGAGTTCCCAGGAAGAGGAAATGAGGTCATTTGACCAAACGCCTACAAACACTTGGTGCTTAATAAGTGTTTGTTTCCCTCCTTGGCCATGGTCATGGGACTAAGTCCTCACCAAGATGAAGTACGGATGGTATTTTGGTATAGAATGCTGAACATTCTCAACATTTGTCCTGTGCCTCTCCCAGGAAGAAGTGCCATTCTGTCCTCATTCTGAAAGGTTCTGACATCATCATCATTATCATGTAGAATGGAAAAATCAATTGGCTCTCCCTGGGAGGAGCCAGTTGCTTGGTCTTTAGGATCCAATAACTTATGAAGCTCACTTGTCAGGTTCATCTCACAGCAAAACACGATCCCCAGGAGGGTAGAACCTCCTCCTCAAACCTGACAGTCAACAGTTGGGGAAGTCAGAGAGCAACAGACCCCATGAATAGTCGTAGAAGGGAAGCAGGAAACACACAACAGCATGGATGATCTTAAAATATTATGTTGAGTGAAAGAAGTTAGACACAAAGTACATATGGAGTTCAAGAACAGACAAAAACTAATCTATGGTGGGAGAAATCGGAATACTAGTTGTCTCCGGGATAAAGAGAAAATTAACTGGAAAGAGGCAGAAGGGAATTTTCTGGGATGAGAGAAGTATTCTATCTCTTGACTGGAATGGTGTTTACATGGGAGCATACCATTGTCACAACTCTTTATACTGTATACTTCAGATTTGTAGGTTTTTTTCTGAAAAACAAAATGTTTTTTATTAACTGCTTGGCATATGTATATTTTATTGTTTATAAATTATACTTCTAAAAAAAAAGCAGTCTGTAGGCAGAGGGAAATATGGGCAAGAAGGGGGTTCCCCTCCCATCAATCCCACTATTGTGTTAGGCATTTTCCCTAGTGCCAAGCTTTATGGCAGTTGTGAACTGACATTTCAAAATAATCTACAGACAGGAGGGGATGCATTTTTCTAAAAATTAATATCCTAGTCTGGGCTAACCATTTAGGTTCAAGCCCTGTTCCTCTACCTTTTGAAAGCCTTTTCATCACCATTTCCTTCTTTCCCCATCTAAGGTCATCCCAGGAATGGCTTTTCAGGGTCAGCATCCCTCCACCCTCAGCAGCACATACACATTAATGCATAGCATTGGCTCTGTAAGCTGCATGCCCATAATGCTATAGAGAAAGGAAGCAGAGTTTTGTTGATCAACCAAAGACATGTTAATGATCAAGAGAAAAGAGAATTTGGTTCACCGAGAAACTTTCGAGAAGAAGGAATCCTGACAATCAACTGACAATAAAAGCAAAGGGTGGGAAAACGGATTGGGCAGCTGGAAAAAACTTGCAAGTTGTAGATGCAACTTCATCATTAAATACTTGTGTGACAAATCCTTCTGTGCTGTCAAAGAGGATTTATCCCAGATGACAAAACGATCACAGGGCGAGGTAGGTTCCAGCCCAGCACACTGTGGCTCTGTTTCAGTTTGAATTCTCTGCTGTTCTCTTGGTACCATCTTCTTCCCACATACATCTGTTCCTGTCTACAGCTATTTCAGGCATCTCATTCATCCAGCATCCAACTCTTTATTCCCTTGTCTCTTTTTGTGACCCATGAAACCTTTCCTACAGTTCCCTCCGAGAGTTCCCTTCCCACCTCTTTGGCTGGGATACAGTCACATGATGATTCCTAAGCCAATCACTGGTGGTGAAAGTGGCACCACCCTGAATAGCTTAGACCAATGAGGGCTTACTCCTGAGTCTTCAGGTGAGGAAGATGTGGGCCCCCAAACCCAGGGCTCCACGAGCCAGGAGAAAGGGGGCATTGCAGGTAGGCGTTCCCAGCTCTGACATAGAGGTTCACATGCAGGAAGTTTATTGGGGAGTACAGCGTCAACACCTGCGGGGAAGTGAAGTAAGCAGGAATAGTCAAAGACATTGAGCTGCAGTGCAGGCATGGTAAAGGCCTTAGCTGATCTTCCAGGGAGGACTGGTGCTCGGATGGCTCAGAGTTGTTCCAAATTGAGGCAAGAGGCCTAGGCCTTTTTAATCCTGTGTCAGCCAGTCATTAGATGTGGGCTGCCTTTGGTCAGTGTGAGCATAGTCTTGGGCAAGGTGGCTCTCTTCAGGAGAGGACAAGCCTCAGGGAGGGACTCAGCTGACAGTTTGCTGCCATCACCCCTCCCAGTAGATGGGAGAATAAGTGTTCCAGTCTTGGAGGGGAGATGTGGGGAGCACAACATGTCATCCACTACAGGGGAGATGGATGCTGCATGGGCAGCCCCTCTGGTCTCCTAGAAGCCAACCTGGAGTCCACACTCATGTCCAGAGGAAACATTACATGACAGCTTTTACCAGGACCATTTCTGGAACCCAGTTATCTCCTTACCTCTCCACTTCCTCAGAGGGAATAGGAGAGCCTCCAATCAGCCACTACCCTGGTCTTTTAAGAGTAGGACAGCTGCGAGATGGTTTTGTGGACAGGGTTTGGGTGGAACTCAAGCCCTCAGACTTAAGGGGCATGATGCCTACAAGAATGAAAATCCTCAGGATTAGTCTTGAACAAGCTGGGAGCCTGCTAAGCCCTGGCATCTGCTGAACTTCCCAAATCCCACACATTAAACTGTTCAGTTCCACATTTCCATAGTATGCTTCCTGCCAAGCTTCCTAACACAGTCCACACAATAGGAAAATGAAAGCAAGCAGTTAGAGCAATTATGGATACACAGGTCAAATAAATAAGCCTTTATCTAGGACTTAAGCAGACATAGTCAACAAGGGTCTAATCCAAAACTGAGCGTTGGATAAAGACTTTACAAAACAAAAGGGAGGGAAGGATTAGAGCAGTTTGCATGATTTTTTTATCTGTCTCACTGAAAAATATGAAAATAACATTTTCTCCAGCTTCTCCATGCTGCCCTACCGTCCACTACCACCCTTGAAAATCCCTAGCTCTGTTACTAATCTGGCTGTAGGGCCAACTCACAGGAAGTGTCATGCCAGGGGATGAAAATAGTCATCATGGAAAGGAGCGGGGGAAATTACTTTGTTCAGTGCTATGTGTCTAGTTAAATACCTACAAATTAAAGCCATATACATGAGTGTTGGTGTGTATGTTCAGCAGGTGCAGAGATTATGTGTTACAGAAACCTCAAGCCTTTCAGCTAAGCGAATAGGCAGTGAGGAGCTTGAATCTGCTACCGCAGGCTGCTACTGTAGTGGGCAACCAGGGGTCATAGAACTTTATTATTATTTTTTTAACAAGAAAAATTGTGTACAAGTTTCTCTTCACTCCTCATAGCCTCATTCTAGCAGTAGAGACATCAAGACTCTTGGGAGGAACCACTAGAGAGTCCCTTTGGTTATGTAGATGTAAGGCTGGGGGTGTTCACTATTTTGGGAAAGGGGAAATGAAGAAAAGTTTTGTTTTCTTTATCTTTTTCCCTGTCTGGACTGACAAAGGCCAGCCCTCCTCATCTAGGCCCACAATCACCTCTGCAGTTCTAAAGTCCATAAAGCTCTGAAAAATGAAATTTTTTTTTTCTTTTTATAAGCTGACATTAAAACTAACTTGGCAGCAAAATCTGAAACTTACAGGTGGGTAGTTACAGTTATTATTTATCAGTTTGTATGTGTGTGTGTCCAAGAGACAGGGTCTCACTCTGTCACCCTGGCTAGAATGCAGTGGTGTCATCATAGCTCACTGCAACCTCAAACTCCTGGCCTCAAGTGATCCTCCCACCTTGGCCTCCCAGAGTGCTAGGGTTACAGGCATGAGCCACCATGCCCAGCCTATTTATCACATTTTATCTGTCCCATGTTTTGCTACAAACATGTCAACGTGTTTGGTTAATTGTGCACAGTGCTGCTCCAGACACATCAAGGTATCGGTAGTAAAACATGGGGATATTAGATAGACTATGTATACATACCCTATTACTTCTCTAAAATCTGGAAAATTCTAATTCCTGAATAAAGATTGTGGGCGTGTATTAGAATCTGATGGAAAGAGACAACCCCAATTGAGGTCAGTGAGCAGGAGGTTTAACTCTAGGGCTCATGTTGTTGGGGGGTGGACAGGCAGTGTGTGTGGCCGCTTCTGAGCACAATGAGTGGCTGATGGGGAGCCACTTTGCATCCAGCCACTTGTATGTTGAAACAGCAACACAATCAGGAACCTAGGCCATGTCTTTTGGTGGACTGAGTACCCATTACTCTTGGGTGTATACCCAGGGTTGAATTGCTGGGTCACAGGGCATATATATGTTTGGTTTCAGTAGTTACAGGCAAACAGGTTTCCAACATTGTACCAATTTACATCATGAAGATTCCAGTTGCTCCAAATCCTCACCAAAACTTGATATTGACAGGTTTTTAAAAACTTTAGTAGTTTCAGTAAAGGTATAGTGGTACCTCATTGTTTATCACTGATAATAACAGCAAGCACCCTTTCACATGCGTGTTGGTTATTTAGATACCTTCTTTTGTGAAATGCCTGTTCAAATCTTTTGTCCATTTTAAATTGTGTTATCTGTCTTTTTCTTACTGATTTGTAGGCATTCTTTATATATTCTGGATGAGTCCTTTGTGGAATATGTGTATAATAAATGTCCAGATTTTCTTTTTAAAGTAAAAATCCCCTGCACTGGGAGATAGATATGCCCATTCTCTAATCACTCCATGGTAAAGGTGGCATAAACAATCAGATAAACCAGAAAGTTTCCACTTAACAGGGAGGCAGTGAGCCTGGACTGTTGGAATAGATTTTGGAACTTCCTCCCCTATAAATACATCATCTTGTTCCACTAACAAGAACCTTAAGAGGCTGATTTTCATCTGTCCCAAATAAACTCCTTTGAGCTCTTAAAAAAAATCCTCTGCACCAAGGAAAATGAACTGGGGAGAAGCAAGTTTGGATGGGGAGAACAGTTAAGTAGTGCAGATAAGAAATGATGGAGGTTTGGACTAACGTAAAGGCAATGGGGTTGGGGAGAGGCAGATAGTTCAACATATTATAAGGCAATTAGATTGGATGTTAGGACTGAGGACAGATTGTGGGAGAGAGAAGGAGTCATAGGGTGCTGGATTGAACAACTATGTAGCCAGTTACTGAGTTTGGGAACACTGGAGGGAGGAGGAGGAGCAGGGTGATGGGGAAGGTGATGAACTTGGTGGTGACTTTGGGGAATTTGAGATGCCTGTGTGATGTCAAAGTGGAGATGTCCATGAGGCAACTAGATATACAGATCTGGAACCCAGAAGAAAGAGCAGTGTGTTAGTAGTCCTTTTTCTGTTGCTAAAACAAAATACCTGAGATCGGGTAATTTATAATATAAAGGAAAGAGGTTTATTTAGCTCATGATTCTGGAGGCTGGGAGGTCCAAGATCAGGTGGCCCATCTGGTTGGCTTCTGTCAAGGACCTCGTGCCATGTCATAACATGGCAGAGAAGTGAAAGGGAGGCGGGTGTGTGCAAGGAGAGCAAGAGGGAGCCTCACTTTATAATAACCTGTTGTCACACTCCCAACAGACTGCACTAGTCTCTTCGTGAGGGCAGATCCCCATGACCCAAACATCTCTTAAAGGTCCCACAATGTCTCAACACCATTACACTGGGGACCAAGCCTCAACACGAGTTTTGATGGGGACAAACCATAGCAAGCAGAAATGAAGGTAGATATATAGAGATATAGGTAGATATAGATATTTACATACACACATGCATACTTGGGAGTTATCAGAATGTATAAATAGATGGTAACTAAAGTCATAGTAATGGTTGAAA
This sequence comes from Lepilemur ruficaudatus, assembly GCA_963574885.1. Classification (NCBI taxonomy): domain Eukaryota; kingdom Metazoa; phylum Chordata; class Mammalia; order Primates; family Lepilemuridae; genus Lepilemur; species Lepilemur ruficaudatus. The sequence goes on from CAUYRT010032743.1 coordinate 63,512, forward strand.
TGGCATAAGAAATTGAGAGATTGAGAGGAGAAGAGAATCTAGGATAGAGCCTCTGAGGATCAAATTTAGTGAATGGACCCAGGGGGAAAATCCAGCCAAAGGAAGCCAGGAAGAAGTGAGAGAAAGAAAAGCCAGAGTGTGCATACAGGGCAGCTCCGAGAAGAGCTCGTTCTGGAACAGGGGTTGGTTACCAGTGTTGGCTCGTGGAGGTCAGTGGCAGACCATAGGCAGCTGAGGGTCTTACCACCTGGGAGACTGAGGTCATGTCTTAAACCTGTTTTATCTTTTTAAGAGCACTGAGCTGTGCTTTGTTCATTGTGGGTGCCCAGTAAAGACTTGCTCATTCACTAAGTATGTCGATTAAAGCCATAGATCAGAGAGGCAAACCTGCTTATGTGAGGCCTCATTTGGGATAAAAGGCTGGGAAGACAACAGAAAGACCACAAAGATCAGGAAAACGACTGAGAGGTGAGAGAGTTTCCTCACTGGCTTGAACGGTTGGAAAGAAGGGCATTTCACTCCTTACCAAATGGAAGAGTGGCAGGGCTGGGTAATGAGAAACAGTGAAAATTGGTAGGTCTTTGAGGAGGAAGAAACATGGTAGAGAGGAAGCAGATTAACCAAATAAACATTTTATTCTTAAACTCTATAAATCCAGGAAATTTATAGCACCTCAGAGATAATCAAATCAATTGTATTATTTCACAAATGATAAACACTGGGAGAGGCTGGGAGACTCACGTGAGGGGAACAGCTGGCTACTGGCAAAGCTGGGTCTCAGACTGACGGCGCAGCCCCCAGCCTGGGGTATTTCCATCGTAAACACAAAATCTCATTGCTGGGCCCCTTTCCTTATTTCCTGTCCATTTCCTTCACTTTATATGAGTGAAGTCTGGTTAAAATTAACATCTGGGCAGCCATGGTCATCAGCATGAAGTCACAGGCACTGGGACGGAAGCCCTCTCCACAGGCGATAGGTTCCACTGTGGAGTAGAGGGTCAGCCGTGAGGGGCTCACTCATCTGCCTCTTCGGGAGACCCCCGAGCAGGAGGGGCTGAGCATGGCTTCAGAAGTCACCCTGGGAAGTCATTTTTAAAATGTAGTGGGAGAGGAGACAGTGTGTTCTCTTTTCTGAATGGTATTTATTATCTTTATAATCAGAAAACGTTCATTCATTTATTTTAAATGAGACAGTAGGCAGTTGTGGAGAAAGAGTTAAGGAGAAACAGAGTTTTTGCCAGCTTGAGGAGCAACGACTTAGGATCTGGATGTACCAGATGAAAACTAGGCAGAGCTCAAAGGGAAGCCAATTCTACCTCCCTTCTCCTCTTATTTCCTTTTGGTTTGGTTTGTAGGTTGTTGGTTTGGTTTTAAAGGTGAATTTCTGTGCAAGGCTGCAACTTGCATAGGGAAGACATAGCAATATCCTGAAATTGGTGAGCTGGGAGACCAGTTAGAGGAGGCTTTATGTGAGGTAAAGCCATGTGACTTTGAGGAACCATTTTAGTGAAGAATGGCCTGAGTACCTGTTAGGAGCAAGACAAAGAGGATGGAGCATGGTCCTGGCCCTGAAAACATGTGTGTGAGTCACTGCTGTATCCTTCAACCCCCACGTGGTGCCTGACAGTCAAGGGGCTCAGTCAGTCTTCCCTGAATGGAAGAATGAGATGTCCATTCTTGAAAAGATGCAGCGCATACTTTAAGTTGAAAAAAGTTCTCACACACTTTTCTTTGACATATTTAGATCCAGTAGTCCCAGTGGGTCCTCTCTGTTCCAAGATGTCAGGACTAATGGTAGTGAAGAGCCACCACTTCCCTCTCCTGGTGTTGGACACCGCACAGCTGCCCATTCGTTACGTTCGCTGGCCATCTCTCGAATTCCCAGGCATTGGAAAAAGACCCAGACCCTAGCAAAGGTTCAACAGCTGAACAGGCAATCTGCTCCCAAACTGCCAAGTCTTCATATCTAAGGTCAAACATGCCTTTCTAGCCATGAGGAGACTCCAGAGACAGTTTCTGCTCTATTTGCAAGATCCAGGCCTGGCTGATACATTGTGGTACTGGGGGCCAAAAGCTGTTCTCATTTGGCTTCCAAGAGTCACTTTTGGGTTCCAGAAGGAGAAAGTTATAACGTCTGCAACTTGGAACACAACATTCCAAAGCAGCTGAAAAGGCCTTGGAAACTTCTCAGATGAAGTTAATTAAAACCTTCCCTTTTCCCAAGGGTCAGCGCCTACTGTTCATGGAGAACCTTCAAGTGGCTCTCCAGCTAAGTCTCTGGACTTAAGAATTTGGTTTGGAAAACTGTGCCATGTAGAAAGTGCTGGCCGTCTATAAGGCAAACAGTTGTTTTCTGCCCCAGAGGTTCTAAGCCAGAAGTGTAGAAAAGTCCAGAGGCCTTTCTGCTAGCAGCTTGTACTATGGCTCATGGCTCTAATTTTCAGCCAAAGGAATTCTGTTCCCTAGATCCACCCAGGAAGAGAACATCTCTGTGGCACACAGCACTGAAACCCAGTGCTCACCATCAGAAAGGCCAGCTTTGCTCTGGGAAGAATCCATGGTTATCAGTCTCTCTGTACAATATCAATAAGCTTGTGTCACTGGAACGGAATAAGAAGGTCACCTTAGCACAAAGGCAGCACCTCGCTTCCTCTCCTGCCGCTGCAGGAGATTTCTTAGTGCAAAGGATTGAGCCTGGCTCTGGCTTGGCCATATGCAGCTGGGAGGCATTTCAGGAAAAAGGGAGCCATTGTCCCCAACAGGATGCACACCTTGCCAGCCTGTCTCCGCGTCAGCCCAAGCACAGATTGGCTTGCCTCCCTGTCGATCAACAATGTCCTTTTCAACAAATGTCAAATGTCTTTGTGCTTTCAAAGATCCCAGTGAACGGATGTGCTTAGGTATGTAATTGTGACTTTGAGGTGATTTTGCCCAGTCTAATTCCATAAACACTGACTATGTGACTGACTTGCATGAACTGATGCCACATGCTACTGGAAGACCCAGTGTGACCCAGGTCTCTGACCTCAAGGAACCTTTATCATCTAGTAGTAGGGGGCCTTGGGCATGTCACCTTTCAGCTCTGCCATATCTAATGTGTCCTATGATGGGGGGAAACTGCTCCACATATAGCCCCTGCTCAGAGATAGCACCAGGAATGACCACTGGCTGGGTCAGGACCAGGAGGTGAGCCCGATGGCCACCCCGCATAAGCTAGGCAGTGATCTTGAGTGAGGCTGGCATGGAAAGATGAGCTGGGCCACACCTGTGGCAATGGGAGCTGGAAGCTGGGTATACACAGAGGAGACAGGATGCATTGGGTAGGAGCTGGGTCATGTTGAAGGCCAAGGTAGGCTGAACAACACAGCAAGACTCCATCTCTAAAAAAATAAGAAATTAGCTGAGTGATGTAGCGTGCACCTATAGTCCCAGCTACTCAGGAGGCTGAAGCAGGAAGATGGCTTTAGCTTGGAGTTTGAGGGTACAGTGAGCTATGATCATGCCACTGCACTCCAGCCGGAGACACAGAGCAAGACTCCATCTCTCAAAACAAAAAAGGCCAAGTGCTGGAGAGGAGCTCCTGTGACTTGCCTTTCCTGGAGCCCAGTGGTTTCCTTTTTTTCTGGGTTCTTCTGTATACGTCTTCTTTCAATATCCACACCTTAACACACACAACATGGACACATCCCCATTACTGGCGCTACTTACCAGTATCCAGAGAATCTCTGTTCCTGGCAGGAGAGAAGAAGATAAGAGAAGGTGTCCGATAACCATGGCGCAGGCTGGAGGACAGTGATCTTACACCTTCAGCCTATTGAAGCTTGCCCAGGCCTGCCACAGCCGCAGGATTGTGAGCCCCTCGGCCCGCCCTGTTTACTGTGTATCCCCTGTGCCTGCCTGCTGAGCAGTAAGTGCTGGCTGATCGATAAGTTGGTGATCAATGAGTGCTGGCTGAATGATTGGATGAATGATTGAATAGACTGAGAACCAGAAAGATTAATTAAAGTTTATCCTTGGCCATCTTCTGTGTGTCGTGATCTCCTTGCTGCTCTGTGCCCTGGGAGGCTGTCCTATGGGAGCTACCTTAAAGGGCTTCCTTGTCCTCTGACTTCAGGGGTTTAGCCAAATGGGGAACCCTAGCCAGAGATCAGAGGGAAGGAGGCAAGTGATACTGGGATGTTCATACCCCACCAAACAGCACATTTTTGTAAGGCTGCCCTCTCCATACAGCCCCTGTGCCTCCCGGTTCTCTCATGTCTTCGGGTCTGGACATGGTAACGAACCCCAGACCAATGTTACCAGCCCATGGTAACACCAGTCCTTTGTAGTTTTCCCACCAACCTTTGTAAATAATCCCTTTATTATTTGAGGAGCATTTGTTCTTCAAATCGCCCAATCTGAGTGTACCATCTGTTTGCTGCTGAGACCCTGACTGATAGACGTTCCAAAAATCAAGTATGCACTTTCTTTGCTGTGTGGTTTTCTCTGTGTACTGGTACATTCTGCTCAACTCTAACAGCAAATACTCATTGCTTCACAGAAGCAAGTTCACTGGGAGGATGTTTGCTCAAACTGGCCCAGTATGAGGTGAGGGGGGGTGGCAGGAGGGATGGAAGGGAGTCACCCCTCATTGCCAGTAATTACGTTGCATGAACACTATGAGGGAGTCACTTCACTTGATAGCTGCCTTTCCCCAGAATGAAGTCTGGGTCCAGACTTCCATTAGGTAAGAAAGTTTTCCTTCTCTGACAAAATTAGTTTCCTTGACTAAAATTACTTTGTTTTGGCTGGGCACAGTGATGCACACCTGTAATCCCAGCACTTCGGGAGGCTAAGGAGGGAGTATGGCTTGAGGCCAGGAGTTAAGACCAGCTTGGGCAACATACCAAGACCCTGTCTCTACAAAAAAATAAAAAATAGCCAGGTGTAGTGGTACATGTCTGTAGTCCTAGCTACTTGGGAGGCTGAGGTGGGAGAACTGCTAGAGCCCAGGAGTTTGAGGTTACAGCAGTGAGCTATGATTGTGCCACTGCCCCCCAGCCTGGGCAACAGAGTAAGACCCTGTCTCAAAAAAAAACAAAAACAGAACCCCCAAAACAAATGCTTTGTTTTGAATTATGTTTTATTGCACAACCACAAAATAAAAATAAAAAAGTTTCTCTTGGTGAGAAACATTGCTCTGTTCTAACCATGTAGTTAATTTATCCAAATTAATGCAACAGAAGCAAGTGGGGATAGAATCTTCTTTTCTGCCCACCCCCCTTTAATATTGGTAAGCTCTCAAATAAACAAGGGTTAGTGGGCACCTCAAGCTGTGCTCTTTCAGCCTTTGGTGTGAGGTTAGGGAGAGTGAGTGGAAGCAGTAGGGTTATTTTTATTTTTACGACAGTTTGCCTCTCTGAATGGACTAACAGGGAAAAGTACATTTTAGATTTTCTAAAAAGGACACTAAAAGGGTCTCAAATGATCCTAAGCTTTCTTTTGCCCCTAAAAACATTTCTTTTCTCAGTTCTTTTAGTGCCTATTATCTTGTCTGCTTGGGATCTGCTTTTAAAGCGCATTTCTCACCAGACAGATTGACCAGCAGTCAAAGATAGAATTGTCTGATTTCCTACCTAAGACGCAAATGGAAAAACACAGGATCTGAATTTACTTGTTCTTTTTTTTCCCCTCCCTCTTCCCTATTAAATAAAAGATATACTGGTTTCTTTCGTCCTCAGTCTTTTGGCAACAGCCATTTAAAAGAAAGAATCATATGGTAATTATTAATTTTGCATGGGATCAACTCTGGCCTCCGCTTTCATTTGAGATGCAGTTACATGAAAAACAGACTGCGTTAATTTCATCCCCTCTGGGGTTGCTTGGCAACATGGCCTTATTGCAGACCATCTCTTCTCCTTGGCCCAGAGTGATCTCTGTGGAGTGTTGCTCATGCTAAAGCAATCATCACCCCGTTGCTGTCGCTTCTGAATGTGCCCCTGTGATCGTGATGGCACAAGGGGTTTGTGGCTTTGCTCCAGTCATACTGGCTGGGATCTGTATAAGCCCTGGGTTTGTCAGCACAGAGAATGAAGTATGCTGGGGGGGGGGGGACTTGGGATTTGAACAGTCCATATTAGACAGGAAAGAGGGAGCATGAACAATGTTTGAGGTGATACCAGAGGGCAGTGGAGTTGAGTTGGGGTAAATACAAAAGTCCTTTAAAAAAATGAAAATATTACTATCTTCTGATTTGGAAGTATTTCTAAGGTATTTTGTTAAATAACAAATGCAAGGTCCAGAGCAGTATGCATAGGATGCTAGCTTTCGTATGTGTGCAGAGAGAGGGTGAGTTAAGAAAATATTATGTTTATGTTTGCATAAAGAAAAATACAAGGCTGGGCGCGGTGGCTCACACCTGTAATCCTAGCACTTCCGGGAGGCTGAAGAGCAAGGATTGCTTGAGGCCAGAAATTTGAGACCAGCCTGAGCAAGAGCGAGACCCTGTCTCTACAAAAACTGAAATAATTAGTCAGGCGTGGTAGTGCGCTCCTGTCATCCCAGCTACACAGCAGGCTGGGGCACGGGGATCACTTGAGCCCAGGAGTTTGAGGTTACAGTGAGCTATGATGACAACACTGCATTCCAGTCCAGGTGACAGGGCAAGACCCTGTCTCAAATTAAAAAAAGATACAGATGGTCACCTGTGAGTGTGTGTGAAGGGTGAGTGAGGGGTGTAAAGGGTAGAGGTAAGAATAAGATTTTTCACCTGTGTATCTCTTTACATTGTTTTGCTTTATAGACCAAAAGTAAAAACATATTCAAAAAAACAAGAAACAAGCACCAGTAAAGTGTTAGCAACCCAGTACAAGTTGTTAGCTTTAGGGAGAGTTGGACAAGTTGCCTGAAGGGTATGTGGGAGTTCCTTGTACTATTTTTGCAACTTTTTTGGTGTTTCTGGAATTATTTCAAGATTAAAAGTTAAAAGAAATGTTTTCAGTATTAGGAAGCCAAACAAATTTGCTATAGTTTTCCTTTGCTATTTAAACACTATTCTTGCTATCTTTTACAAAGGAAATCCATCTGTACATTCTGAAGACTTGAGTGACTTGGTCCAAGGTGGGGTGTCTTTGAACATTTTGAGCTACAGAGAAAAGCCCTCCACTAGAAACATTAGCCTTAATCAGAGTGTGGTTCCATCTCTGTCCTAAATGGCTTCAGCTGTGGTTTTTAAAGAGCTGAGGAGAAATAAGTGACAGCCTCAGGGCTGGCCTCTCTGATTATGGAACTCCCATGATAAAAGCATCACTCTTCAATTCAAATAAACCCTTGATTGTGTCTTCCTGGCCTTCCTGGCCGTCTTTCAGTTTCTCCTCTTGTCTCTGCAACAGCCATCTCCTCCTCTCATCTTCTGTATCATTCTATTTATATCTTTCTCCAGAAAATTAGGCTTCCTGGAAAGGGGAGCTACAATGGCTGAGACAACACCATACTTGGCTTCCCTGGTACATACTTTTTTCTTAAGATTTTATTTTGAAATGATTGTAGATCCACATGAAGTTGTACCAAAAAAAAAAAAAATACAGAAGCTGTAAATGCCTGTATTTTTTAAAAAAGAAAACAATCTTAAATCATTAGCCTAATTTTTTACCTAAACAAACTGGAAAAAAAGAGCAAACTAAATTCAAAGCAACAAAGGGGAGAAAAGATTAGAAAGGAAATAAATGAAACAGAGAATAGAAAAACAATAGAGAAAATCAGTAAAACCAAAAGTTGGTTCTTTGAAAAGATCAACAAAATTGACAAACCTTTGGTTAGATTAATGAAGGAAAAAGAAGATTCACATTGCTAAAATCACAAACGAGGGAGCATTACTACCAATCTCATAGAAATGGAAAGGATTATAAAGGATTGAGTGTATAACAACAAATTAGATAACCTAACTGAAATAGACAAATTCCTAGAGGGACAAAAGATACTGATACTGAATCAAGAAGAAACAGAAAGTCAAACCCAAGCCCACAATGAGATACTACTTTACTCCCACTTGGATGGCTATAATCAAAAAGACATATAATAACAAGTATTTTTGAGGATGTGGAGAAATTAGAACACTCATACATTGCTGATCATAATGTAAGATGGTACAGCATCTTGGAAAATTGTGTCCTTCAAAAAATTAAACACAGAGTTGCCCTATGACCCAAAAATTCCACTCATAGGTATATACTCAAGAGAATTGAAAATATATATTCACAAAAATTGGTAAATAAATGTTCATGGTGACATTATTTATCTTTTTCTTTTTTTTTTTTTCCTTCTCTTTTTTGAGACAGAGGTCTCACTGTGTTGCCCAGGCTGGAGTACAGTGGCACAATCTTAGCTCACTGCTGTAACCTCAAACTCCTAGGCTCAAACAATCCTCTCACCTCAGCCTCCCAAGCAGCTAGGACTACAGACATGCACCACCACTCCTGGCTAATATTTTTATTTTTTTTGTAGAGATGAGGTCTCTGTATGTTGCCCAGGCTGGTCTCGAACTCCTGGCCTCAAGCAATCCTCCTGTCTTGGCCTCCCAAAGTGTGGGATTGCAGGCATGAGCCTCTCTGCTTGGCCATAGTGACATTATTTATAATAGTCAAAAAGCAGAAACAACTTAGATGTCCATAAATTAATGAATGAGTAAACCAAGTATGGCATATCTATATAATAGACTATTATTCAACCACAGAAAGGAATGAAGTACTGATACATGCTACAATATGGATGAATCTTGAAAACATTGCGCAAAAGAAACCAGACACAAAAAAATACGTATTGTATGATTCCACTTACATGAAATATCAAGAATAATCAAATCCACAGAGACAGAAAGTTTATTAGTAGTTTCCCGAGAATGGGGGGACAGGAGAATGGTGAATGACAACTTACGAGTATGGGGTTTCTTTTGAGGATGATGACACTGGGCTGGAATTAAATAGTTGTGATGGTTGCACAACTGGGAATGTACTGAAAACTACTGAACTGTACACTTTGCAGGGTGAATTTTATGGTATATGAATTATATGTCAATAAAAAAAGAATAAAAACAACATCTAATGCTTTTAAAAATATGAGAGATTCCATTTATCATTTACTCAGATGACCCCAGTTGTAACATCTTACATAACTGTAGTACCTGAGCACAACTAGGAAAATGACATTGGTATGATCTACAAAGCTTATTCAGATTTCACCATTTTTACATGCTGCTGTGCGTGTGCATGTAGTTCCCTGCAGTTCTCCCACATGTGTGCAGATTAACAACCACCATAATCTAGGTACATAACTGTTTCATTATCAAAAAGATCCTTTGTGGTTCTTGTTTATACTTTCACATCCCCAACCTCTGGCAACCACTAATCTGCTCTCCATCTCTAATTTTGCTATTTCAAAATTTTAATATAAATTGTTATATGTTATATAAATGTAGCCTTTTAAGTTTGGCTTTTTTTCCTCTCAGCATCTTTTTTGAGATCCATCCAAGTTGTTATAACAATAGTTCGTTCCCTTTAATTTTTAGTTTTTGGTAATGCATAATTTTACTTATTCTATCCATTAATAACTAATATTTGAGAACATTTACAATATTAATGGAACTTAATCTAAGAGAAGTTCAACTTACTTTTTTTAAACATCCCAATCTTAATAAGAGAGACAGTCAAAATAATTATAGTCAAAAGTATGTCCAAAATTTATAAATAAATGCTTGGTATTAATATGTCTACATAAAATTTGGATTTTGGTGTAATGTTCTTTGGGTGCAAGAAAAAATTTGGTTTACTTCACTAATAGGGATCTCTTAATGTTGAGATGGCCTCTTGGTAATTTTCCTGCTGTTGATTTTCAGCAGTTATCTGTGATTGCATTTATGGAGTCAAGTGGAGGGCTGTTCATCACGGTAATTTCAAACAAGAGTCTTACAGACTCCTTTAACTTCCAAAGTTACTTAGGTCAGCACTTTATGCGTCCACTCCTTTTAGTGAGGTTGTTTCTTACATTTGGAATACATTTATATTTTTTGGCCACATTCTGCATTTCATTCTAGGATTTATTGACCTCCTAAATGATCTTTAACATTTTTTCATATATTAAGATTTACTCTTTATGATGTCAAGCTCTATGGGTTTTGAAAAATGCTTAGTGTCTTGTATTTACCATTATAGTATCATACAGAACAGTTTCACTGCCCTAAAAAAATGCCCTGTGCTTCATCTATTCAAGCCTATCCCAGCCTGAATCCCTGGCAGCCACTGATCTGTTTATCATCTCTCTAGTTTTGGCTTTTCCAGAATGTCATACAATTGGACTCTCATATAGCATGTTGCTTTTTCCAGACTGGTTTCTTTCACTTAGATGCCTTTAAGATTCGCCCATGTCTTAAACAGCTCATTTCTTTTTATCACTGTATAATATTCCATTGTACGGATATACCAGTGTCTAGATCCATCACCCCAGTCAAGATACAGAACAGTTGCGTAACCACAGGGTCCCTCTCATTTCCTTTTATAACAATTCCCATGTCCATCAGCTGCTCCTCTTTGCATCCCTAATCCCTGGCAACCACTAATCTGTTCTCCATTTCTAAAATTTTATTTCAAAAATGTCATATAAATTGAATCATACAGTATAAGTCTTTTTGGCTAAGCTTTTCTCTTTTTTTGACTCGGAATAATTTCCTTGGGCTCCATCAAAGTTGTTCCATGTACCAATAGCTCATTCCTTTTTGTTGCTGTGTAACGTTCTATGGTACGGAAGTACCAAAGTTTGTTTAACCATTCACCTATTGAAGCACATCTGGGTTGTTTCTACTTTTTGGCTCTTATGAATAAAGCTAATATAAACATTCATGTACGTATTTTTGTGTGAGCCTAGGTTTTTATTTCTCAGGAATGCAATTGCTGAGTCATCTGGTAAGTGTATGTTTAGATTTGTAAGAAACTGCCAAATTATTTTCCAGAATGCCTATACCATTGTACATTCTCACCAGCAACATGTGAGTGATTCGGTTTTTCTGCATCCTTGCTAGCATTTGGTATTATCACTAATTTTGTTTCAGCCATTCTGACAGATGTGTTCACACTTTCTTTTGGAGAGCTGTGCACATCACAAAGCAACTGAGCCAATATGCACTGGCTCACATTTCCTGTATGCCTGGCTCCAAGTTAGGCTTTTTGAGTGTGGAGGGGACCCAGCTCTTGCATAGGAGCGACTGGAGAGACAAGACTCAAGTGAGAGAGGAAGCCGGTTCCTCCAGAGTCAGCCCTGAGGTCCCTGCAGGCTCACCAGGAATGATGTGTGAGGGGTGGTGAGCCCTGGGCCGCAACAGGAACCCAGGAAAAGCTTCTCTGAGGACCACCTACCTCAGAGGGAAAAAAACCAACTCTGGCAGGGTTAAAGAAGGGAATCACTGTCTGGATCAAGCAGAAGCTCAGAGTCAGCTGTTTGAAGCTTCAGGTGAAAGGAAGGCCATCTATTCTCTGGGTCTCCAAAAAGGGGTTCACATTCTGCCTGTGTTTTGCAAAGAAACAGGACAAAGCTAACAAAGGTTCCTGCCCACTTGTGGCAAAATGGGACTGACTTTGAACCTGGCAGAGCACCCTAACGCTTCCAGTAGATTCTGGTAAAGAAGAGTCCTAGGTTATTTTCCAAGTCTAACTCTCTCATTTTCTTCAGCTTCCCTCTAGTGTATCAAGCCTATGGCAATAAATTCCATTTGTGAATGTGGATAAAACCATGTTACTGTACAATTAATGGATGTCAGTTATCTAATGAGCAGAGGGCCTTCATGTATCAAAAATACTTGGCTTTTAAAAAACAACTCTTTAGACAAAGGTCAGTTTTGTCTAGAATGATACATAACACTGTGCTCAGGACCTCAGAGAAGAATAATGCTATCATGGGACTTTCTGTCCTTCCTACGTACCTTTCTCCACCCCTGCCCTTCCTGCCTTCCACCCCAGGGAACATCTATTGTTGACACTGTAGTCTGATTTTTAAAAAGTATTTATTTATACCCCACCCTACTCCAAAAAACCTTTGAAGAAATTTAAAAATTGAAATATTTTCCTCTGTAAAACAGGACAACAAAAAGGAAAAAGAACCAAAACTAGTTCAAAGGAGCAGAAAAAATAGATGTGGCCAAATTAGCATTTATCATCCACAATGATCATACTTTAAAGAATACTTTTAGCTTCTAATACTCAAATGACTTTTCCATATTATGTCTTCAAAATTCAATTTATACTCCCATATTTTCCATATCACTGTTTTGTTTCTTAATTACTGAAACCTTAGTGGCTTATTCACGTAAATAAATATCTTGAGAAGGATTTTCCAGTAGTCTAATGGAAATAGACTGATGGCTATTACCCCTTCTAGAAAATAATACAGATGGCTCTTCTGTTACTTCTGTGGACAGACATTATTCATCTCAAAAGCTTTCTGATGATTACTTGCAAAAATGTGGTAAAGCCAGTGCTATGGAATGAGTTGTGTCTCCCCCTAAGTGTATATATTGAAGCCCTAACTCCTGAAGTGATGGTATTTGGAGGTGGGACCTTTGGGAGGTAATTAGGTTTAAATGAGGTCATGAGAGTGGGGCCCTCATCAGGGGATAATAAGAAGAAGAGAGATCAGAGTGCACACTCACACAGTCTCGCCACCCCCTTGCCGTCTCTGGCTCTCATTCTTTCTCGCTTTCTCTGCCATATGTGGACACAGTGAGAGGCAGCTGTCTGCAAGCCAGCAAGAGAGCCTTTGCCAAGAACCAAATCACCTGGCATCTTGATCTTGGGCTTCCCAGACTCCAAAATTGTGAGAAATAGTGTCTGTTAAAGACACGCAGTCTATGGTATTTTGTTATAGCAGCCCAACCTAAGACAGCCAAATCAACTGATGAACAAATATATATTGAAGTATTCCCCTTAATATGTGCTATTTGAGGATGGGGACCTTGTCTCTCTTGTCTACTACTGTGTCCTCATACAATTCCTGGGACACAGTGGAGACTCAAATATTTACTGAAAATTGTTTAGTGCCTTCTCTGAGCAGGATACTGTCCTTAGACTTTCTGGGAATATGTAGAAATAAACGTTTCAGGAATTCATGAATCAGCACCCCAAATCCCACCCAAGGCCAGCAGTGACACATACATCTGATGGTGGGTGGAAGCTTCAACTTCCTATGCAAAGGCCTTTTGGAAGAACCAGGATTCCCTTTGTGGTTCCCGTCTTCCTTGAAGGCCATAGGAACCCTGCACAGGCCCATCGTGTTGAGCTGGGAGGGAGGGGCATAGTCACGGTACAGTGAGGATACAGCCTGAAAAGCCTTGGTTAGTTGCATGTAGTCACCTTGTGGGCACTGAGACTCTGGAAATGGCCACAGTACCACCATTTTTGAGAGAGACACAGTAGCAAGAAGTCATGTGTGAAATGTCCCTTTGAGTCCTTTAAGTTCTGTGATAGTGGTTGATCCCAGGGCTGTGATAGGACTGCCTCAAACGCGGACCAGATCTCCCAAGTCACAGGCGTTACCAACCCCCTGGGCCCTGTTAACACTGCCACCTGACTTCCCAGCTGCTGACCTATCTTTTTTCCTAATACTTAAGTGCCCATTAGTTTAGGGTGGTGCCCAGATGCTGTAGCACTTTAAGTCTGGCCCCTGCCCTCACAGGCAAAGGCAGATATTCCAGTCAGGAGAACTCACTGAAATACCAGCTAAAAAATAAGCCAATTGAGATATACATTCCCCAAGCTCCAAAAACCTAATCTGAGAGTAAAATCCCCAATTTGTTTAATCACACCATAATATTTCCCTTTTTTACTTTATTTATTTTTCACTTCTTAGAGACAGGGTCTTGCTGTGTTGCCCAGGCTGGCCTCAAACTCCTGTGCTCAAGTGATCCTCAACTCCCAAATAGCTAGGACTATAGGCATGTGCCACTGCACCTGGGAATACTTCTCTTTTGGACAAATACAGTGAGTAGAAAAGTTTCTCAACTTTAGTAGTGCTATCAGCATTCTGGTCCGGATAATTTTTTGTTGGGAGTGCTGTCCTGTGTAGGATGCTTAGCAGCATCCCTGACCTCTTCTCCCTAGATGCCAGTGGCTGCTACCCATAACCAAAAATGTCACTCAACATGGCCAGATGTCCTGTTTGAGAACCACTGGGGTAGAATAAGCAACACAATCTGAAATCCATGTCTACAAAAAAGCCCAAAGCTGATGGAATTTTTCCTTAAAAAGAGGCAAAATGTCAGCAATTGGTGAAACTTGCAACTTTCTGTAACACATACCAAACCAAATTATTCACCCATTTAAGGGGTGATTTCAATTTAAAGTCAGTGTTCTTATTTAAAGTCATCCTTTTTTAGTAAGTTCACAGAGTTGCGCAACCATCACCACAATCTAATTTTAGGCATCCATTCCCCCTAAAAGAAATCCCGTACCCATTAGCAGTCACACAGATTGACCCTAGGCAACCACTAACCTACTTTGTCTCTACATATTTGCCTATTCTGGACATTTCCTATAAATATAATTATACAATATGGTCTTTTGTGACTAGCTTCTTTCCCTTAGAGTAATGTTTTCAAGGTTCATCCCTGCTGTGGCATGTACTTCATTCCTTTTTATTGCTGAAAAATAGTTTTTGGGTGTATATGTAGGAGTAGAAATTTCTCTTGAGTGTATATGCAGGAGTAGAAATACTGGGTAATATGGTAACTCTATGTTTATTATTTTGAGGACCTGCCAAACTGTTTTCGAAATTGGCTGCACCGTTTTATTATCCCATCAACATTGTAGAAGGGTTCCAATTTCTCTGTGTCCTCCCCAAGACTTGTCATTGTCTGGTTTTGACAATTTCCTAATGACTAATGATGTTGAACATCTTTTCATGTACTTACGGGCCATCTGTATATCTTCTTTGGACTAATGTCTATTTAACTCCTTTCCTATTAACTCCTTTAACTCCTTTCCTTATTTTTAAAAAATAAGCTTTTCATTTTGAGGTAATTATAGAGTCACATGCAGTTCTAAGAAATACTACAGAGATCCTGTGTATCCTTTACCCTGTCTTCCCCGTGGTAACATCTTGCAAAACTATAGTAGGATATGACCACCGAGATACTGACATTGATGCAGTCGAGATACGGAACATTGCCATCACCACAAGCATCCCTCCTGTTGCCCGTTTATAACCGCACCCACTTCCCTCCTGCCCCCATCCCTCCTTACCCCTGGCAGCCACTAATCCGTTCTTCATTTCTATAATTTTGTCATTTCAGGAATGTTACATAAATGAAATAATACATTACATAAGCTTCTGGAATTGGTGTTTTGGGTTTTGTGTTTTTGGTTGTTTTTTTTTTTCCCTACTCGGTGTAATTCTCTGGAAATTCATCTAGGATGTTACATGATAGTCTGTTTCTTTTATTGCTGAGTAGTAGCCCATCCTTGGGATGCAGAAGTTTGTTTAACCATTTACTCTTGAAGAACATTGGGTTGTTTCACAAGTGAATCTGCTGTAAACATATATGTACAGGTTTTGGTTTGAACATATGTCTTCATTTCTCTGAGATAAATGCCTGGGATTGAAACTGCTGAGTTGTAAATTTAGTTTTTAAAGAAATTGCCAAACTGCTTTCTAGCACGGCTGTGCCATTCCACATTCTGTCCGGCAATGTATGTGTGATCTAGTTTCTTTGCTGCACTAGAGTAGAGCTTCTGCCCCAGGAGTGACAGCTGAGCGGGGGAAGGGACACCTGGTCCTCTCATGCGCTTGCCTGTCCTAGAGCCTCTGCAACAAGGGACTAGGGGAGAGGGTGAGAAACACAGGCAGCCCCCGCTCCTGGGGTTAAACTGTGGCCACAGACTGGGAACTCTGGGAGAGGGAGCGCCTGTCTTCTTGGCTGCACTTGTATGGGCTGTATAATGCCTGAAGGAGAACATCCAGAACATGAAGCTGGCAGAAAGGGTAAAGGAGCTTGTTTATGTCTCACGTGCCATAGACTCTTCCCTATTCTTACTGAGATTTAGTGGATTTTCTTTTCTTTGTACCTCAGATTCTTCATCTGAAAAGTGGGAGTAATAGTACTTACTTCACAAAGTTAGGGTGAGCATTGAGACTGTATTTAATGGTGCTTTCTAAATAGAAAATACTACCCCAATACCAGCTGCAGTTCTAATGGAAGCAGCCGCCATGTACCAACAGTGAGGTGGAGACTGGCTGTATTCAGTAGCTTCTCTGGGTCAGGAATTGGTGGTGCCGGGGAAGTGCCTGAAGATAATCGAGGGAGAGAGAACACGGCCACAAGGAAACTCCATTATTGTTAAAATAGGGTCTGAATGGTTTGCAAGGAAAGAACTTTGGGAAGCCAGCAACACACAAAAACTATCCTAGAGGTGGTTGAAGAACCTTTCCATCAGTCTGTCACCCGTGTACTGAAAAAATCCAGTAGGGTTCAAGGCTAGCTATGGCCCTGATAAAGACAGCACCTCCTCCAAGGAAGAGGTCTACTTTTGGACCAGCGATAATGTTGGGTTTAACCTAAAATACACTTGAGCAGGTTAAAGACCATCCAGAAGGGCCTGTTCCAAAGATCATCCAGAACTTAATTTAGGACAGGGCCAACCCAGGAGGTCAGACACAGGCTTAGGCCAGAAAACCACTCAAATTGAGTTAAGTACCCATCTGTTTCCAACTTTTTCCTTTTCAGCAGAATGAGAGCAGCAGTAGGGAAAGTAAGAGAAACCAGAGGGGCATGGGCAAGGAGTCCAAAAAATGTCTTAAGTCTTCCTCTACCCAGGCTACCACCTTGTACATGTCCTGCAGGGAGCCTGCCCTGGGCTCTCATTGTCTCTTTAAAATAACTTCAAGGGATGGGAGAGGTGGTAGAGTGAGGGAGGTACCAATAGTCTCTGGATAGGACGTGATGGGAAAATCCTTGCCCAAAAGAGATGAGAGAGGCGTGTACAGCAGGACAGCTGGGAGGCAGGTGGAGAGGACACCAGTTCAGAGGCTGGAATTCCCATTGCTCATCTGTTTTCAGAGGAGTTTAACATGCAACAAGATGAAACAGTTACCTGCTGTGCTGGGGGCTGCTCTCAGGCCACAGATTCTACAGCTTCAGCAAGCCTCCCACTCAGGTCCGGCGGAGGCAGAGAGGCCTGGCAACTGTCTGAGGTTGGGAGTGTGGTTGATGGCAGGAACACCAAGTCAGATCCCGGGAATAGCAGAGTCAACCCTCTGCAGTCTCAGAGCTTGCTCTTAACAAGAGTTGGGTGCTCATTTCACAGCAAAAATCAACCCCCGTTGCTGAGGAGTCTGGGTCACTGCCACTATAGGCTCAGGGCACTTCTAGGGCAGATCCAAAGCTCCCTGTCACAAACCCTGGTATGCCCTGGAAGTGTCTCTTCTGATCCCCCATCAGAGATTGATTAAATAAGGAGTTGAAGAAGAAACAGTTAAAGGGTTTAAAATGGATTTTCTCTGTGGAGGATTAAATGGTGAAAAGGAGAGGAATGGAGAGTGGGAGAAAAAGAACATTATCTTTTTGTTATTGTTTGCCTTTTAGTAATTGTTTGCATTAAAAAAAAAAAAAGCAGGCTCTCCAGGTGGCTCACACCTGTAATCCCAGCACTTTGGGAGGCCGAGGCTGGAGGATCACTTGAGTCCAGGAGTTTGAGGTTGTAGTGAGCTATGATGACCCCACTGCACTCATGCCTGCAAAACAAAGCAAGACCCTATCTCAAAAAAAAAAAAAAGAAAAAGAAAAACTGACCATACCAAGTGTTGGTGAAAACATGGAGAGCTAGAACTCTCACACATTGCTGGTGGGAATGAAAAATACTTTGGAAAACTATTTGGCAGCTTCTTACAGAGTTAAAACATAATCCCACTCCTTGATATTTACCCAGGTGAAAATTTGTGTTCACACAAAAATCTACATGCAAATGTTTATAGTGGCTTTATTTATAATTGTCTAACACTGGAAACAAACTACATGTCTTTCAGCTGATAAATGGATAAACAAAGAGCAGTATATTCCAAACAACAAAGGCTATACAACAATAAAAAGGAATAAACTGCTGACACATGCAAAAACATGGGAGTAATCTCAAATGCATTATGCTAAGTGTCACAGGTTGAATTATATCCTTTCAAAAATATGAAGTCCTAGTATCTCCGAATGGGATCTTATTTGGAATAGGGTTGTTGCAGATGTAATTAGTCAAGATGAAGTCATACTAGAACAGGGTGGCCCCTTAATGCCATGTGACTGGTATCATTATAAAGAGACACACAGGAAGAATGATGTGTAATAACAGAGGCAGAGGTTGGAGTTATGCAGCTACAAGATAACGAATGGTAAGGATTGCTGATGACACCACAAGCTAAGAGAATGGAATGGAACAATTGTCCCCAAGATCCTCCAAGAGAGCATGACCCTTCTGACAAGTTGATTTTGGACTTCCAGCATGCAGAACTATGAGATGGTAAATTTCTTTTTTTTTTTTTTTTTTGAGACAGAGTCTCACTCTGTTGCCCGGGCTGTAGAGTGCCGTGGCATCAGCCTAGCTCACAGCAACCTCAAACTCCTGGGCTCAAGCGATCCTTCTGCCTCAGCCTCCCGAGTAGCTGGGAC